>JAODAL010011017.1:0-102045 GCA_025379985.1 Phyllomedusa bahiana | reverse complement strand
GACCGGATGCAAAAAAAGGGGGAAAGTAACGACTCTCAAGAAATGTCCCCTGTGGTCACAAGAGTAATGCACTGTAATCATTTATATGTTGCACAGGCGTGTACACTGGGCTCCACATATGGGTTCACTGAATGGGGTTATATACGTCTGAAAACCGTGACATGGTTTCTCCATATATGGTCACGTAGGTGGTTATATACAGTCTGAGGCCTGTGTAACTGGTATATACCACTAAGGGTCATATATGGCGGTTATTGGTCTTTGTGACTGTCATAATAGTGTAGGGGATTATTCATCAAGTGGTGGTATTTTTTTGGTCAAGTTTGGCGGTATAGTCAAGTCCATAGTAGTGGGGTTTATTGGTAATATTGTTTTGGTATAGGGGATTTTTTTGGGCTTGATGGTGAAATGTAGGGGAGGTATTTGCCCCCTTGTATTATCTATATTACTTAACAACATTCCGGTACATGTGTGGTCAGGGGGGGGCGGGGTGGGGAGGGGGGGGGGTAGGGGACCCCTTCAGAAGTTTCCCTTTGGGGCCCGGGGCTTCTCTATTTATCCCCTGGCTTACATAGGGTTGGGGTGTAACTCAAAACCGACTTTGGCGTTGGGCCCTTATACCACCTCAGGAGTCTGTTTCTGACAGTTTTGGAACGGTACATCGATATTATGCCTGTGGGGGTCATTTTGAAAGGGGTTTGGCACTGCTCCCTGTTCCCCTTGCCAAAGGAGGAGGTACAGTCCTGTGTGGTTGTTGCCGTGGGGTGGGCAAACCTTTTGTTGTGTTTTTTCACAAACATAGGTTTTGCAATTTAGTTTTTAGCACCTTCCTTTTTTAAGGGTGGTGCCATCAGTGTCGGACTGAGGGTCTGGGGGCCCACAGGGGAATTGATCTTGGGGGGCCCACCATACTGTACATGAAAATATTACCGGCCTCTTCGGACGTAAATGCCCCCATTTTACCACATAATACATTTGTGCGAAACAGAAGTGTAATTGTGTAGATACAATAGCAAGTTGTCACACATATGTCACAGTCTAGCATATCATGGGACACAGGGCTAAGTAGCTCCTCCTTTATCCCCTCCACCCGCATACACTATCCCCCTCCACCCGCCTACACTATCCCCCGCCACCGCATACACTACCCCCCTCCACCTGCATACAATATCCCCCTCCACCTGCATACAATATCCCCCTCCACCTGCATACAATATCCCCCTCCACCTGCATACAACACCCGCATATATCCCCCTCCACCCGCATCAATATCCCCCTCCACCCGCATACACTATCCCCCTCCACCCGCATACACATCCCCTCCACCCGCATACACTATCCCCTCCACCCACATACACTATCCCCCCCACCCGCATACACTATCCCCCTCCACCCGCATACACTATCCCCCTCCACCCGCATACAATATCCCCCTCCACCCGCATACAATATCCCCCACCACCCGCATACAATATCCCCCTCCACTTTTCCCCTTGGTCACGAAACCCTAAACCACCTTCTAAAATAAAACACCACAAGAAAGTAAAAGTGTAACTCCTATCACGGGGTCAATCAGGGACAACATGTACGCTGGCATTTTTCCCGGGTGCCAATATAACCTACAAACACCGCCATATAGAGACCACAAAAGAGGTCAGACACCAGCTCAGATATAACCTACAACACCGCCCTAATAGAAACCACATAGAGGTCAAAACACCAGCTCAGTATAACCTACAACACCACCATATAGAAACCACAAAAAAGGTCAGACACCAGCTCAGATTAACCTACAACACCGCCATATAGAGACCACATAGAGGTCAGACACCAGCTCAGATATAACCTACAACACCGCCATATAGAGAGACCACAGAATGGTCAGAAAGCTGCACAGGTATAACCTACAACACCTCCATATAGAGACTACATAGAGGTCAGACACCGCTCGGGTTTCAAAATCACATTACAGTGAATACAGCACTGATCCAATATAGAAGTAAAATCAGGGACTCACCGGAGACGTCCTATCTGAGGAGTCGTTCTCTTCTTTCATGAGTCGTTCTTTTTCCCTTTTCTTCTGCATCCGTTCCACACCGCCATAAATGACTTGTCCCGGCCACAGCTCATCCCTGCAGAAATTACACA
Source organism: Phyllomedusa bahiana (assembly GCA_025379985.1). Classification (NCBI taxonomy): domain Eukaryota; kingdom Metazoa; phylum Chordata; class Amphibia; order Anura; family Hylidae; genus Phyllomedusa; species Phyllomedusa bahiana. The sequence goes on along the minus strand of JAODAL010011017.1, from coordinate 99,897 downwards.
CAAATATCTTAGAAAACCCCAATTTTCCAGCATCTCTTTACCTATTCCACCTCTGTACAAACTTCCCAGGGTGGGAGAGCGGGTACAAGCCATAACTTAGAGGCCTAGTATCCTAAGGGGTTGGAGGGTGGGGGGAGGGACTAAGTCCCGGAGATAATGTACAACTATGGGCTGCTGCCCTCTAAATTTAAATATTTTACCAGGTAGGTAGACAAGACCCTAGGTATGTAGGCAAATAGGAAAGACCCCAGTCTGTGGGTAGGTGGTTTCTCCCAGTTAGGTAAGCTGTAGGTAGTTAGGGTCCCTTTATATAGGCTGCAAGCAGTTAGGGACCCCTTTAGTAGTATACAGGCAGTTAGGGGTTCCCATGAAGTAGTATACAGGCAGTTAGGGGTCTCCTTTAGGTAGTTTTACAGGTAAATTAGGGGCCCCCTTTAGCTAGTGTGCAGGAAGACAGGGCCCCCCCTTTAGCTACTGTGTAGGTAGTCAGGGCCCCTTTAGTATTTAGGTAGTCAGGGCCCCCCGGTAGGTAGTCAAAGCGTCCCTTTAGGTAGCCAGGGCCCCATTGTAGCCAGGGCCCCATTGTAGCCAGGGCCCCATTGTAGCCAGGGCCCCCCTGTAGGTAGCCAGGGCCCCCCTGTAGGTAGCCAGGGCCCCCCTTTAGGTAGCCAGGGCCCCCCTTGTAGTGAGGGCCTCCCCCCTTGTAGCCAGGGCCCCCCTTGTAGCCAGGGCCCCCCTTGTAGATAGTTAAAAAAAAAAAAACCAAACAGCCACTTACCTGGCTCCGGCTCCCGCTCCGGCCGCTCCGAGCTCCCCGCCGGCTCCTGCTGCACTGCATAGGCGGCGCGGTGGAGTGACGTCACCGCGCCGCCTACGTCAGCAGTAGGGGCCGGCGCCCGGCAGGCTGAAGGCCTAATGCGTTCAGCCTGCCAGGGAGATCAGCGGAGCGCAGCGCTAGTGGCGCTGTGCTCCGCTGACACCGCGCAGCCCCGGGAGTCGGGGACATTAGTCCCCGGCTACCGGGCCTGGTCTCTGGGCGCTCGGGACGCAGGTCCCGGCGCACAGGGACCGGATGCGCGGACGGGCCCCGGGGAGCGACGGCACTGCCTCCGGGGCCCCCAGCGGCTCGGGGGGGGCCCACCGGGGGATTCCCCGGTCCCCCGGCGGCCCAGTCCGAGCCTGGTGCCATCTCTTTAATGGACCACTCACAAAACATATTGCTGACTTCTTGCAAAATGCATTGTTAATTTCTGTAATGTGTATAGAAGAAGAAACGTAGTAATTTTGCAATTGTCCCCTATTTGTTGCACACGGTCACGTACTCTATTCAGCCAGGGGGTTTGGCCCTACACTAAGCCTTAGGGCAACCTGAAACTCTGTATTCTGTCCAGTCCTTTTTTAGCAGGTGCTCTCAATCTCTTCTTCTTTAACAGCGGCTTCCAATGTCATTTGGTCCTATGTCTCCAGCCAAACAGCATCCTCACAATGGGTGTACATGGCTCTGCTGCTCCTTCAACACACAAAAATAAATCCCTCTCTAGGTTAGGTTAAATGCATATGGAACAGATTTCCTGCAAATTGTCCGACTAGATATGTGCACAGAGAATTCGTAACAGATTACAGAATCAGCCAAGTGGAATAGATTTTACAAATCTTATACCCATGTGGTACAAATATGTGAAAATTGACCTGTAGTGCGGATTTGTAAATTCTCAGTATGTCAATTCTAATTGTGAATCTACTGTGGATTTTTCCCGACTTAAATGGGGTAAGAACTGTGGTACAGGGAGGAGGCAGGACAGATCGTTCCCGTCCTGCCTCCTCCCGTGTATCAGCGTCGCAGGGGGCGCACGGCTTTCACAGCTTTGCCGCCGAGGAGATCTCTGAGAGCTGCGTGCAGCGTAAGCGGTGTGGTGACGGCATGCCACTTCCACTGCTCTGCAGCTCCTGGAGCTGGACACGGGGACTGTGGTGAGGTGAGTAATTTTTTTTTCATTTTATAATTAGCTAGGGGGGCATCTAACTGGCTACAAGGGGGGCATCTACTGGCTACAAGGGGGATATATACTGGCTACAAGGGGGAATCTACTGGCTACAAGGGGGAATCTATTGGCTACAAGGGGGCATCTACTGGCTACAGGGGCATTACCTGGCTACAGGGGCATCTAGTGCTGATACAGTGAGGAGTCTCAGATGTTTGTTTTGTATATTCTACAGTGAAGAGTCGAGGCCGGGAAAAGACATCATGGCGTCTGGGACAGATGGAGAAGAAGAAGAGAAAGAGAACAACTCTTCAGAGACGTCTCCTGTGAGTCACTAGATATAACTTTACTGTGATTACTTATATGTCTGCAGAGCCTGTGTTCAGCTGGTATCCACTGCTGTATGGTCACTGTATGCCGGCAATATTGGTTGTAGTATAATGGTTTATACTCAGTTATGGTCAGTTTGTATTATTCGGTCACTATGTGCTGGTGATATGTGTTCTTAGTAGGACATTGGTACTATTAGCCTGGGATTCAGTTTTTTTTTTTAGCAATGTTATTTGGTAACCGTATGACTATTATTTAGTAATTTTATACATAGCACATTGTGGTAAAGCTAGTATATTGTATATTTTAGGTTTGGTTTATGGTGATGCACTGTGTTTCATTATGGCGCATTATGTTAGGTGGGGGTTGGGGGAGGGGCAAATTTCTTCACCTCGCCCTGAGTGCAATTTAGCCTAGGAACAGCCCTGCCCTCTACTCATTGTTTTGGAGCTCTACTGCGTGCACAACACTTGTAATCACATCACCTCTAGGTTCTAACATTTGGCACTTCTTCCTTCTTCAAGATGACAGTTTCTTAAAGGGGTTCTCCGGGAAAAGAAGAAAATTAAATACATGAACGACAGGCTACTTCCTCAGCAGAAACCTGTCCTATAAGAAGTAGGACAGACCCTGAGTTACTTCCTGGTAAGGCTGACTGGCAAAACTGGGCATGTGCTGTGCTCAGTCAGTCTCACAGTCTTGTGGTATGAGGGACGGCTCTGCAGTGTATAAAGGAGACTGAGGGCTGTACACACACACACACATATATATGTAAACATGTGGTGTGTATACAGGGCCGTTCCTAAGGGCAGGCAAGGCAGGGCGCCGTGCTGCTCGCCGATCTGACTGCACGGCTTTTATACATCCTGCCTTCTCATTGTTTATGTACAGCGCTCAGTGAGCGCTGTACATACACATCGGTGTTGCAGGGGGCGTGACACACGGCTTTCATCACGCCCCCTATGATGCTGGATTTCCTTGGTCGACAGCCTCTGTCAGCCCAGTAGATCCCAGACCTAGGTGACGACGTAAGCGACGTAATGATGTCACGCCGCTAATACCGTACACCAGCTCCAGGACCTGCTGCACTGTCCGTGGAGACGTGAGTACCCTTTTTTATTTTATTATCATTAACTAAGGGGGAAATTAGGTGACATGTCCCGTGGGACTGAGACGCCGCTAAGGATTCCAAGGTCCGTAAGCATAAAACCAGAAACTTTATTTCTTCAATTAAAAATGAGTCCGCAAAGAAACAGAGCAACAAGATATCCTTCTTTGTTTGCTTGTATCACCGCGAGGCCGGCGGTTTTGGTCCGGAGCACAGAGGAAACCACGTGCGGATCCACGCTACCCTCGCTATACACATTGAGGATTCAGCCTCATTACAGGTGAGCCAGCATCCTTCTTTCTGTTTGCTATAAGGGGGAAATTACCTGGCCACATGGGCATTTACCTGGCCACAGGGGGCATCTACCTGACTAAATGGGCAATTACCTGGCCACAGGAGGCATCTACCTGGCCACAGGAGGGATTTACCTGACCACAGGGGGCATTTATCTGGCTAAAGGGGACAATTACCTTGCTACATGGGGCTACTATCTGTGTACTGGGCAACTACCTGGCTACAGGTAGCAATTATCTGGCTACAGGGATACTATCTGATACTAGCAAACACGATGGATGCAGCGAAAACCACCAATGGAAGTATAATAAAACTTAAGTCCTTTTATTTAGAGTAAATATAAAACTTACAAGCATTCCCATGTGCAACATCCCCTCAAAGCATCGGAGTTAGCTTACGCGTTTCGGGTGTAAGCACACCCTTAGTCATAGCATACTAACATACTGAACCCACCTCCCTTAAATACCATAACTTCTAAAATCATTGGTGGATTACCTGATTGCTGCCTCCGACACCTGTGCACGCCCACGGTCTCTGAACCACAACAAAATGGAGAAGACGCCTGTATCCGGACATGCGTATCAACAATCATGCGGCCAATTCAGGCAATAGCATGACGCGTGTCCGGTCATGCGCAGATACATCTATAGCTCCGGAGTTAAGAAAGAAAAATATTAGCTGCCTGTCCTGCGCATTACGATAAAAAATATATGCAAAGTATACAAAATATGTGCCGGCAATGACAAAAAATTACAGTATGTACAGACCCGGCAGGATGTTTGGGCTGCCGGTCTTGCATAATAAAACAAAAAATATATACGAAATGTGTTCTAGCAGAAACAAAAAATTACAATACATTTAAACCTGGCAGAGAGAAAAAAAACAAAAAAAAAAGGAAGGGAGGCCAGTTGTTAAAGGAAGCCAGTTCAGAATGAATCTAAGATAAACAAAAGAGACCTAAGAATAGCAAGAGCATCATAAGGTATCGGAGACAGCATACAGGATTACAAAAAACCAACCTTGTAAAGTTACACTAGTGCAGAAAGAATACAAAAGTATAGATAAATATATACACTTGGAAACCGAGACATCCAACTAGTATAGAAGAGAGAGCCTTTAGAATCCCTCTTTTTGATGAGTAGAATTCAATAGTGGAACATTAACTCCCTTCTTAGATTAAGACCCCCTGGTACTGTTGTATTTAAAGTAAGGATCCAAAAGGCCTCTCTATCGTGTAGTGCCTTTCTTATATCTCCCCCCCGGATTGGTGGTATGATTTTCTCAATCCCAATTACTATCTGATACTACCTGACTACACTGGGATACTATCTGGCTACAGGGGGCAACTACCTGGCTACTGGGGGCTACTACCTGACTACAAGTTTGCAACTATCTGGCTACAGGGAGCTACTATCTGGCTACAGGTAACAACTACCTGTCTAAAGGGGGCTACTACCTGACTACAAGGGGGCAACTATCTGGCTACAGGGGCAATTACCTGGCTACAGGGGGCAACTACCTGGCTACATTGAGGCTACTACTTGACTACAACGGGCAATTACCTGACTACAGGAGGCTACTACTTGACTACAAGGGGCAATTACCTGGCTACAGGAGGTTACCACTTGACTGCAAGTGGCAATTACTTGGCTGCAGGGGGCAACTACTTGGCTACAGAGGGCTACTACCTGGATAGAAGGGGCAATTACCTGGCTACAAGGGGCAACTACTTTGCTACAGTGGGGTACTACCTGCCTCTAGGGGGCTATTATCTGCCTACAGGGGGCCTATATCTACTTTCAGGGGGGCCTATATAGCTAAATAATAGGGATTTATATTTCTACTTTTTGGGAGGGCATATATAATTATCTATCTATTTAATAGGGGACCAAGATACCTACCTATTGGGGGAACTATACGTTTCGCTACCTAGTTTGGGGGTGTACCTATATACTGTCTTAGGGAATTTAACTACCTCCTATATTTATATACAAAACAAGACTAAAACTTGATGCACAAATGGGACCCCCATAGCCATTTGGAGGGACTTTTACTGTTTGGTGTGCAAGGGGTTAATTATTACCATTTAGGGTGTTGTAGATGGGGAGTTTGTACAGAGATAGGAATTGATAGAGCAGTGCTGATAAAGTGAGGATAAAGATGTTTGTTTTGTAAATTCTACAGTGAAGAGTCATGGCCAGGAGAAGACGTCATGGTAGTCTGGAAAAGATGGAGAAGAGAAAGAGAAAAACTCTTCAGAGACTTCTCCTGTAAGTCCCTGGATGTAACTTTACTTATATGTCTGCAGAGCCTGTGTACAACTGGTATCTAGCACTGTATGGTCACTGTATGCTGGTAATATTGGTAGTATAATGGTTTATATTCAGTAATGGTATGTTGTATTATTCAGTAACTATGTGGTCATTGTGTTGCGGTATTATTTGGTGACTATGCATTGATTGTATGTGGTCTTAGTAGGACATTGGTACTATTAGCCTGGGATTCTTGTTTTGTGTAGCAGTGTCATTTGGTAACTGTATGACTATTATTTAGTAGTTTTATATGTAGTACATGGTGTTATATATTTCTGTATATTCTGGCTCTGGTTGAAGATGATGCACTATGTTGCATCATGTAGCATTATGTTATGGGGGTGAGAAATTTCTTCACCTCGCCCTGAGTGCAATTTACCCCAGGAATGGCCCTTTGTGTATATAGTATATATAATCTATAGCTCAGCTTGGAAGAAGCAAGAAGTTGTAGGAAATGTAGTTTTCAGAGAGCTCGTGTAGCAACTGTAGCTCCGTCCACTAACCCAGTGAGGAGAAAGATCCAACATGGCAATTATATGTGAAACCAAAACTACAACAATAATACAAATCCAAGGACTGAATAAAACATAACTTTTAATAGTACATCAATAAAACATATCAATAATTGCCTAACCTAGAAAGACCCTAAGCTATTCCCTATAATGTTAAACACTACCTACAAAAAATGGGGAAAGCCACCCTGATAAGAGCGCCCCCACCAGGAACCTAACTATAAGATCCTAAGAATACCCTACACGTAATGCCTATACAAATACCTTAATGAAAAATACAAAACACCACAAATCAATATACACAAAAAGAATAACAGCTATACAGACAAAGGATAAATGATAAACAAATAATAAAAGATAAATAAGAAAACATTTACTACATAGACAGAAAACCAACGCATTTCACCTCCCCTAAACAGTCAAGAGGCTCATCAGGGAACAAATGAGTGCAATAGGGAAAATAAAACATATATATTGAAAAAAAAAACACAAAACATGTAAAGTACACAGATATACATGTATAAAGGGCGTACGTTCCTTGATAAATGGACCAGCAGTCAATGATAGTTATAAGGTCCAGAATATGTTAGGAGAAATCCAATATTGATACATCCTATGGTCGGGACAGATAAATCCCACACCACTACATCCTACAGTCAGGATAGATAATAGATGGTAGGGTAGTCTTCTACCCTATTTGTTCATTTTCACTTAGGGGTGTACTCAATTTTGTTGCCAGCAGTTTAAACATTGATGGTGGTGGATATTGATATGTTTTATTGATGTACTATTAAAAGTTATGTTTTATTCAGTCCTAGAATTTGTACTATTGTTGTAGTTTTGGTGTCTTAGCTCCTGTACAACCAGGCATAGTGTTACCATATGGGGTGGCCCTTACACATATATATTTCTTTGGGCATATGTAATTTAAACAGGGACAACAATAAATATAAAAGGGGAATGCAAGAATATCAAGTCTAATTCTTCTTCACAATATCTGGTATTGTTAGAATCAGTTTAGAGACTTTTCAGAGCTCAATAATAACAGTGTGTGGTGTTTAGCATTTATTTGACTCATAAATTGAAATCTAAAATGCTGGATAAAGCGTTAGGATACGTTCACATGACTGATTTGCAGCGCTTAATCAGCGTGAAATCCACACCTAAAATTTGAGCCATTTAGCGTGGATTTTGGATGTAGATTTATCGCTTATTAAGAGAGGCAGATATTTAGCCTCCTGTGTACTAAATTGTAAAGTGAGGATTCAGTGTAGAATCTGCCTCAAGAATTGACTTGTCAATTATTTTTAAGCACTGAAAAATAAATCAGCATCAAAGAAAATCAGCGTTATGTGCACAACAGCATGGATTTTCCATTAGAAACACGAAACGGTGGATAGCAATAGAGAATTAACGCGAATTTGCGAAAATCGACCAAACTTTTCCTTAAGGTCTTCAACCCGGGGGAAAAGGAGTTTCTAAAACGCGTCGTCCATGTTATTTGAACGTTTATTTTTTTTTTGGGGTTTTTTACCATAAAAGGTTGCATATTTTGCATAAAAAACAGCAATGTCACTGGCAAACAATGGCCCTTAGTTGCGCAGGGCAGGATTTTTTTTTGGGAAATTTTTTTTTAACATGCAGCCGGAAGCTAGACACTGTTTTTTCACTCAGTTCGTAGCATTTTCCTACCATAGACCACCAGTATTTTTGATTCTGCTTAAAAAATGCATGTGGAAATGTGTTAAGATTTTTAATGCATTTAGTGCAATGCTTTTTCACCTTGCAAATCTTATAATGAGGAAGCATTGAAACACATGAAGAAAGCCTTAAAGGGGTATTCCCATCACATTGATTAGCTTTAAACATGTAGGCAAAGTTGAATAAGGACTTTTACCTTATTCATTACTGTACTAATTTTGCTTCCTTTCATAGCTTGGGTAGTTCTTATCTCCTGCTTGTGTACACAAGTTTCCCTAAGCTTTGTGCCCTGCTGTAAACACCACTCCATGACCAGTGTCTCTTAATAGGCTCAACAGTGACATAGCAATAGGTTGCAGAGGTCACACTCCTAACTTTTCACTGATGGGTTACTAAAAAGACCCAGCAATTCAGATAACATTTACACCCGGCCCCAAAAGTTGCAGCTTTATAGACACGTAGAGGGAGGGAGACTTAATGGGTAGTGTGGATAAAAGATGATCCCGTCAGATAGAGATGAAAATACATAAACTTTACTGGGGGGTATTTCCTTCACGGGGCAGATCAGAGTAAACGTAGTTTCTTTCCTTTTCAACGGGTCTCACAGCCGTTTAGTCTCCCCCCCTTTTTTTTCCCTCACATTCTTCTCCTGTTTCTTGCACATCTCTCCCAGCCCTCCACCCTGGAGCACCCCCTTTCCGGGGGTCCTTCACTCCTTTTCCCCCTCTCCCCTCCTCCCCCCCAGATGCCCTGGCTGTGGGTGGACTAACAAATTTAAACCCTTTGGGTGGATCCCACGTACTTTTCTTAACTTTACAAAGCACAGATAGCCTTTCACAAGAACAAAAAGTAAAACTTCAACACATTATGGTCCACATGTCTCCCCTCAAAAACTGCGCGTCCCCGCGCAGAAACACCCTGTGGGGAAAACATTTAAAGATTACTTTTGACATCCTCTGCTAATGGTTGGTGGGATGTACTTGCTCCGAACGAGAAAAGAAGAGAAAAACAAACAAACAGAAAACATGAACCTTTTAACTTGGTAATTTTTCAAATGGGGCTTGTTAAAGTCTTCTTTTGGCACGGTTCAATTTGATTTCACCCAAACCAAACTAACACTTGTCCATAGCCCCAAAAATTTTCATATCAAACAATTTGACCCCTTTGTCCCGGAGTCCATTCTCTAAAACCTGCGGGAAACCGATTTTTGGTTGTCCGTTCTGCCGTCGAAAGGGACATTTTAGGGGAAGTTCTTGTTCTCCTTACTGGTTTGGTAAAAGAAAGGGTCATACATGGAACATAGGGCCCAAAACAAAGGGAAAATGGGGCACCTCATTTTCCTTGGCTCTACTTTCCCTCTTTTCCCACAGTGAGTACAATTTTCTCGGCCCCGGATCCTTTCTGAGGCGAATTTAAAATCGGGGTTTTCAAAGCAAACTTTTTCTTTTTTGTCAGAGTCTCTAATGATCTTTAAATTTACCCGGGGTAGGGAAATATTAAAATTGTGTAGGGAATGGACCCCCAGACATCCAATTTGTTTGGAGATGTTCTTCTTCATCCAAACTCTTCTCAACGTAGAGGTTGGCCTTAAGTAGCGTTAAAATTGTCTTCCTCCCTTTGAGGGACTTTTTCATTCTGTTCTCCACATTTCCTTGGTTTCCTGCATTCCCCTGATGGTCATTACCCAATCAAAATTTTGGTGGGGGACTTTGCATTCTCCTGGGCAGATTCACCTAAACTCCAGGTAGCCTCCCTTGCCTTCCAAACTCAAATATTTTGGGGGATCCCCGGTGGAACACGAGTAGTGTTGTTATAGGTGGTATCTCTTGCAGCAAGTCGGGCCCAAATTTACTTCTTTCAGGGTGGGGGCACATTTTTTCAGCTATCGATGATAGCTTATTCATTCTTTCACATAGTCCATTCACGGGGGTGATACGCTGAGTTCAATTTTTGCAACCATAAAAACAAATTCTTGAAACGGGGCGACTCAAAGCGGGGCCTTGGTCTTCAAGTTTGTTCGGGGAAACCCAAGGGGCCGTACAAAATTTTCTTCCAAAAAGACTCTGAGTATTCGGCAGTCATATCTTTTACAAAACTACCAAAAAATTTGGTGTAATGACCCCCATGTCAAAGCATACATATGCCCAGACCTACTTGGTTTGCATTTTGACATGACAAGTGCCCCATTCGGGGGCAAAGGCTCAAGGGGATGCGAGAAAATTTCTGTTCCATACCTTCCTTTTGGCTTAGGGTACAAGGGGTACTTTTGGCACCACGTTCAATATCATTGCGCATCCCAACCAGTAGAAACGCTCTCGAATAGTCACCAGTTTTCTGGATCCCAAAATCCCGATTGGTTGTGGTAAGCTTTTAAGATGATGCTAGTTTTCGTCTAAGGAAAAATGTCGCAAATCCTTCCTTTGTGCGTGGTTTAGTATTGTCGACCAGTAAACCTCTTGGTAACTAATTTTTTCCCTGCCTCCAAAGGGTCTCTTTCTGAATCACTTCGCTGTATGACTGTGGTAAATGCTGGATGGGAGCTAGCAAGCAAACAGATCTTCAAAATCTTACTTTTTTCCTGGATCATTCCAAACAACATTCTCGATGGATAGCAACTTGTTGGATTGATTTGGATCTTGCTCCGAGGGAGGTTTATATCGGGGATTCTGACAGATTAAAAAAAAAGTGATAAAGGCTGGCTCTCAATTTTTTCCCTTATCTTCACTTTTATCTTAACCCCCAGCTGGGGTTACTCTGGGTGTGCCCTCGGCATTCAATTGGCCTTTTTCCGTCTGTACTTCAAAGTGAATTGAAGTTTTGTTAATCTTAGGCCCACCCTTTTTTCCATGGCTCCCATCCCCGCTGTCTGTAGGGGGGAAAGGGGGGAGTTTCCCTTAAAAGCTCGGCTGACTCTATGACTTCCTCAATGCAGTTCTAAAACACTTTATTCCCCAAAATCACGGGAGGATCACAGTCCTCCACATTGACAACAATAAGGGTTGCTGGGGAAGTTTAGTTTTTCCCAACTGACGTAGCTTTCCCCGCACCCATTTTGGGGGCAAATTGACCATTCGGCAATAATGTTTAGTTCATTATTAGAGGAGGTCCTGATCACTGATCTTTTTTCCAGTAGCGCCAAACGTACAACTGGTTGTGGTCACTTTTTGACCCAGTGTAAAGTAGTGGTGCAAATGCATGCATCATCAAAATACCGGGATAATAGGGCGGGGTCCCACATACTTGCCCCCAACTTGGGGGTTTGGGCCCTTTAAACCTTTGGGGTCCTGAGGGGGGGTCCTTGCCCCCGGATTCCCCGTTTAAAATATTGCCAACGTTCAATGTGGCCACTTCTCTTACAATTCCTGCATAAGGCGGCCTAGTGAATCAAATTGGTCGTGGGCCTTCTCCCGGGGCTATTTATCTCTAGAACGGTAAAGGAGAAAGTTCTCTCACAGGGCCAGCAAGTCCACTTTGTTGGGTGTTGTTTCGCTCCTTGACCCCTTTACATAAACAGCAAACCTTTAGCCAGTTCCTCCACTTTAGTGCATATTTTTTTTGGGAAACCCTTTTTTTGACTGTGCACATGTGTAACATGGTCTGTGCGAGGGGTTTAGGGCCACCCCCCTTAATGGGAATCTTTTGCCTCTCAAAATTCTAGCCTGGCGGGGCATACACAATTAAGTGTGGCTCGAGCTGGCCCCACATCATAACCTTTATGCCTCCTTTGAAAAATAAGAAAATGCAGTCTGGATACGGAGAAGAGCTTTTCAATGGCATTTAGTCCCCCCCGACTTACTCCTTCAAAAAACTGTTCCCCCGTGTTCGTCACATTTGTTTTCAGAGGGGTCACTTGTATAATTTCATGGAGGGCTTCTTGTAAAATTTAAGGGTATCCTTAAAGATTCATTGACTGCTGTCCCTGAAAAACCATTTTTTTAACCTGACACTGTTTTGGGATCAAAGTTTTCCCGGACTTGCTACCCATTTTTTTTTCTGTTTGGGGCCATGATTTCACTTCCCTTAGTGCGAACCTTTTAGCTGGCCCAACGTATTTCCACCTTTTGCTCGGGGTAACTGGGAAGTCTAAACATGGCAAAAACTTTCTTTTAAAATCTTGAGGGGGTTGGGTCCCCTTTATAACAGGGAGCCCAAAGGGGTCCCCAACTATAAGGCATTGTTAGTGAATGGTTTTGTGCGCAGCAGCAAACCCACTAGTGCTGGGGCTCACCATCCCCCTTCTGTAACATTCCAAAGGGGGTAGTATCCGTGGTGCGTTTCGCTTCCTCCCCCAAGTGTAGACTTACCTGGTGCAGAAATAAAGTCTTCCAAGGTCACAGAGGGAATTTTTAAACCTGTTCGTGGACCCCCGAAATTTTTAATGGGTGTAGTTGGTAAAGATGATACCCGTAGATAGAAGGCAAAAAAACATAAACTTAAATGGGGGTATTCCTTCACAGTGCAGTCAAGTACAAACGTTTCTTTTCTTTCAACAGGGTCTCAAAGCCACTTAGTCATCTCCCCTCTTTTTTTAGCAATCTCTCTTGTTCTTGCAATCTCTCACCCGCTCCCTCCCCATGGCATGCACCGCCTTCCTGGGTCCTTTACATCCGTTCCTCAACCCCTTCCACCCCCCAGATCCCTTGGGGTTAGGGGGGATCTAACAAAGTTAACCCCTTTTGGGACTCCCAAAACAGTACTTTTCTTTAAATTTTTCAAACACAGTATAGCCATATTCCCAAGAACAACATGTACAAACTTCAACACATTAGTGGGATACCACAAGACGATGTCAGGAGACCTGTAGAGTCAATGTCCAGTCTGTGTGCACAGCATGCTGGTTCCCTGTGCACAGTAAGGAGAGGCAATGCCACGAGGAAAGGAAATCAATGCCTGCAGCTCTTCCTCAAAGACATGATGAACTATTGCCCACTATAACAGAGGAAAAGCATCTAAACTGTTTATCTGCGCTGCTGATTTTGAGAACAGTTGCTCCAGAGAAGTGAAAAGGGCTCAGGTGTAGGAGACTCAATCTTCCTCTGTTTTAAGAAGCCTGGAGCTGAGCTCCTGTAAAGCATTCCCCTGAGAGTAGTGTGTGTGGGCAGGCAAGACTTGTGTCTTAGGTAAATACTGATAATAAGTAATTCACAATAGTAGTATTAAGCTAGTAAATAGTACCCTTTTGCTCCTGAAAGAGAGGTTGCAGCACAGCCAAACAGAAGTGGGGGTAAGGTTTAAAACTGAGTATTTTGAGCATGTGAACGAGTCTGCGAGTGTGTTTTCCTTATAGGTGTGTTTTTTTTTTTTTTTTAAGCGTGTAGACTTAAGATTGAAAGACTTTAGATTTGGGCAGTTTAGAGGGGACAGTATTGTATTGCTTATTATTATAATTTATTCACATATCTTTTTGGTAACATCCCAATGAGTTCCATGTTTGACAATGCTGTCCAGTGCACAACCTGTGCAATGTATGCCATCCTTGAGCAACAGTTCGAGGGGGCATACTGCTGTGTAAGATGTGTGCACACTGCACATTTTAGAAGCCCGTATCCTGGATCTAAATGAGCCAAGTTGGCAACACTGAGATCCATGCCAACCCTTGGGAAGCGAGTTTTGCCCTGTCCCACTGAGCACTCACTGGGGAGGGTGGCAGCAAATGGAGGTTGCAGGAACATGAAGGCAGCTAGCTGGGTAACAGCTAAGAAAAGAAGGGTTAGAGGGAAGAGTGTCCAGGGAGGCTATCTCTGAACTAGCACAACTCCAACAAATTTGCAAAGATTGGCAGATGAGGAAAGGATATCCCATCAGAAGTAAGGCACTGCTGCGCAGCAAGACACTACCCCTGTCCTTGCTTCCAGTAAGATGAAGGAATAGAGTGGGTGCTAGTAGTTGAGGGGATACGGGGGGTCCATTATTAGGGGCACAATAGGGGCAATCCTACCACGAAAGAAACCGGGATCCGTCGAACAGTATGTTTTGTTTTAACCTGGGGCCCGAGTTCGACATATCCTCGGATTCGGGTTTTGACAGATTTGCTGGGTGGGGGCTGGTGAGAATCCACTTGTGCATGTGCAAATTGCACCAATGTCAAAGTTTAAGGGTAGGGTGGGAGTTTTGGGTCCCCCTTAAAAATGATTTCAGGGACTTAGGGGCCCCAAAAAGCTCAAGGCAAGGGGACCGCTCCAAGGTAATATTTTTCAGAAATAATTACCTGGTTCCACCCAAACGGGCCAACAACAGAGAGGCAAGCGGGAAGATTAGAAGAGGTGATATAAGTGGCTTTCAAAAATTGGTGTAGGAAAGAGGGATTGGGTTTTTTGGAAGAACTGGGCTGACTTCTGTCTTGGCTTACAGACTCTATGCTAGGACAGCTGCACCTAAATGGGGAGGGTGCAGCTTGTAATTGGGGACAAAATGGCCAGGAAGTTTGGAGGAATATTTTTAAAACTTAGGGAGACTTGGGGGGAGGGTAAACACACATATAGCACATGCAAGATAGTGAAGATCCGAAGCCTTGGTAAGTTAGGAATAAAACAGAGGGTGGAGTGAGAGGGACGGGGGTGTAGCGAATAGTGTTTAAAAAGATTAGGGAGAAAGGAATAAAAACTTGAAAAATCTCTTAAATTGGCATGCTGACCCAATGCCAGGAGTCTGACCAACAAAATAAATGAAACAAGAATTAACTAATAGCGTGAAGTAAAAATATGAACATTTGTGGGGAATAACTGAGACATGTGGCTGTGACGAGAGCCCTATGACTGGGCGGGTTTACTTGCAGGTACAGTCTATTTTTATGGAAGGGATCGTAAAGACCGGAAAGGGGGAGGGTATTGTCCTGTCTCCCTATGTGTAAAATCCTGTCCCCTGTAAGCCACACTTGCGGGAAGATATAGTTACAGGTAAATTGAACATGTTGAAAATCATTATGGGTAAATATACCATGGGGGTAACAATAACAATTATAATATACTAATAGGAGTCCTGCTATAAGGCCCCCCAAATATATCAGAAACCCCATGGAAAGGATTGTACTCCTCAGGCAAAATTAGATTGAGGCCGGCTAATAAGATGAGGTTTATTATTATGGGGCCGACTTTAAACTATCCAGACATTCAAATTGGGCATCTTGAAAACCTGTTAGGCTCTCATAAAGGAAAGGTTTTTTTGTCAATAACTAATGATAATTACCTTTTGCCAATGGTGGCCAAGAACCGAACAGTAGGAAATCCTTCTAGATTTAATATTGACTAATAGACCTGACAGAGTAACAAAGTTCAGGTTGGGGTATATATGGGGCACCTAAGGAAAATAGTGACCATAAATATAATAAACCTATCCATTTATCCTTCAATAGAGCCCTCTCCTTTTTTTGTCAAGAGCCACAAAAACACTGAATTTTAGGAAGCTAATTTTTATTCTGCTTAGGGAGGCCCCTAAAAACCCATATAACTGGGACAATGTTTTTTTAAATATGGCAAGAACCAAATAATAAATGGGATATTTTTTTAAAAACATCCTAGCTAACCAACTGTTGAGAGGTACATACCCTTTTATGGTAATAAAATAATTAGAAACAGGAAAAAAACTCAATTGGATCACATGGATTGTAAAAAGAAGGGCCAGATAAAAAACAAAAAAGAAAGTCGTTTCACCTACTAAAACAGGAGGGCAGTGTAAGAGGCCACTAAGAAGCCTATAGGGAAAAAAATAAAGTGTGGTAAAATAAAAGATAAAGGAAGAAAAGCTTGGAGACGGAAAGACATATCGCTGTAGAAAGTAAAAACTAACATCAAAATATATTTTTAACTATATAAAATATTAAAAAGATTAAAACAGAAAAATGTTGGCTCTTTGAAAAATAAACTGATTGAGAGATCAGTAGAAGAGGGCTGAATGAGGAAAAAAGCAAACCAATTAAACAACTTTTTTTTCTCCACCTTGTTATTTTAACCGAGGAGGATGACCTTCGCTGTTGACACAAGTACAGGGATGAGGTAAACTCCAACTTAAAAAGTTTCCTTGTCTAACCCAGGAAGAAGGTGCAGCTCCGTCTTAAAAGAATAAAATAGACAAATCCCCAGGTCCAGATGGCATACACCCACGTGTCCCCCCCCTATTGGAGTTTTGTGATGTCCATAGATAGGCCCCGTATTTTCTTAATATTTTAATTGGACTTGTGCCTAATAACGGGGTTAAATGTCCCCAAAGGAGTTGGCACATAGTGCAAATGTGGGTGTCCAATATTCAAAAAGGGTCAAAAAGTGTTTATCAGGGAAAACTATAGGCCGGTAAGTTTTATTAACCTCTGTTGTAGGTAAAATGTTTTCAAGGTTTTCTCAGAGATTGCTATCCTGGAGTATCTCACTGAAAAAAAATGTTAATAAACCCGTTGCAGTTCATGGGTTTTATGAAGATCCCGGTCCTGTCAGACTAAATCTCCAAATCAGCCTTTTTCTATGAGGAAGTTCAGTGCTAGACACTAGATCGTGTGGAGAAGGCACTGGAATGTCATATATCTAGATTTTTCTAAAGCCATTTGATACGTGCCACATAAAAAGGTTGGTAAATAAAATGAGAATGTTTGGACTTGGGGGGAAAATGTGTGCAAGTGGGTTAAGCAACTGGCTTCAACTGATAGAAAATACAAAGGGTAGTAAATTAATGGTAACAATACTCAGACTGGAATCCCGCGTTACTGAGTGGGGGTACCACAAGGGTCCCATATTGGGCCCTATCCTCTTTTAAACAATTTTCATTAATGATCTTACACAGGGATTTACACAGTAGAATATTGATCTTTTGGCAATGATAACTAAGCTTATAAAGAGTAAGTTCAACACAATAGAGGATAATTGGGTGTTTATGAACAAAGGGATCTGGATAAGTTGCGGGAGGCCCCTGGGCAGGGAAATGGTCAGAATGAGGTTTAATACAGATAAATGCAAATGTTTTTGTTATGCACATGGGGAGGAAAAACCATTACATGACTACATGATAAATGAAAAATGCCTGGGGAAAAGTGACATGGAGAAGGACTTGGGAAACCGGTAGACAGTAAACTTAGTTCGTACAGCCAGTGTACAGACAGCAGCTGCCAAGGCAAATAGGAATTCAATGGGGTGCATTAAAAGTGGCAATAGAGGCCCATATCCTAATCTATATCATATACAATAACCATGATGAGAACATCCATTCTTCCCATTATACAAAGAGTCACTGTTAAGACCACACATGGAAATAATTGTGGTACAGTTTTTTGGGCAAACCAGTGCAACAGTAAAGACATTGTAGAAGCTTTGAACAGGTACAAAGGCGGGAAACAAAAATAATAAAAGGACTGGTTGGAAACTACAATACCCAGAAAAGATTAGCAAGGATTAAGGGTTATTTCTATAAGTTTTAGGAAAAAAGACGGCCCTTTTCGGGGGGACATAATAAAGTATGTTTTAAATATCATCAAAGGATCAATCTATAGAGATCTCTCTCAAAGATTTATTTTATACCCGGAGCTATGTATCTAGGAACAAAGGGGACATGCCTCCTACGTCTTTTTTGAGGAATGAAAGTTTTCCTACATAAACATAGCACGGTATTCCCTTTACTGTAAGAACAGTGAGACTGTGGGAATGCTACCCTGCCAGAGGGACTTGTCCATGGTTAATTCAATAACAAATCAAAAAGGTTTGGAGAATGCATTTCTGGAGCTAATAAATATAACAAGTATATAAGTGTCCTAGGAATTCCTGGAGAGGGTCCATCATGATTCCCAGGGATTTTTTTCGATTGCCCCAGATTGGAGTCCGGAAAGGAAAATTTTTCCCTAAAAGGAGGACAATTCTTTCTACCATCATTGGGGAGTTTTATGCCCTTCCCTCCTGGATCAACACCTTAGCAACAACCGGCTCGAAACTGATGGATGTTCTTTGTCCTTTTTTCGTCCTTACAAACTAACTACCCTGTGTCATGTTAAATCCTTATCATGACAATTAATATTTATATATCTCATTACTAAAAGGTGTTATCCAGCTCCTAGAAAAAAAAAACAGTTTTGTATCAAACTGTATAATATATATATTTATTTTGTAAGCCACTCCTGGCCCAGCTTTGAAGCACCAGTAGTCACTCTGCTCTTTATAAACAGTTGACATGTCACTGCTGCAGGCAATTATTGTTCTTGGCAGTCACATTCTGATCAATGTACTGTTGGCATCACTGAGCGGTGATGCCAATGGAACAGCATGTGACCCATTGGCTCCAGCGGTCACGTGCTGACTGCTTTTAAACAAAGAACGTGACCGCTGGAGCTTCAATGCTGCATCAGCAGTGGATTACAAAGGTAAGTGGTAAATAATTTTTTTTATATACAGTATCTCACAGAAGTGAGTACACCCCTCATATTTTTGTAAGTATATTTTCATGGGACAACACTGAAGATATGACACTTTAATAAATATAAAGTAGTCAGTGTATAGATAATAAATATTTAATAAATATTTAAATATTATTTAACAATGTAAATTTGGTGTGCCCTCAAAATAACGCAACCACCACCATCAATGTTTAAACTGCGGGCAACAAAAGTGAGTACACCCCGAAGTGAAAATGAACAAATTTGGGGGGGGGGGGGGGGGGCCCACATGTATTTGAAAACTGGTTCCTACTCTAAAACTCCCTTTGTCTGCCCATAGCAACCAAGAAGTGCCCCCTTTCCATTTCATGATAGGTGCCTCATGGAAAAATTTAAAGGGGCCGCTCTAAAATTTTGGTTGCTATAGGCAACAAAAATTTTTTAAGAGCTAGACAGTCTTTTTCATATATGAGTGCTGCCCAATTGTGTCCAAATTTGAACAATTTTTTCACACACCAACGGTGTCCATGTACTTCATTAGTGTTACGGTCTCAGGTGTGAATGGGAGCAGGTGTGTTAAATTTGGCTGTTAATGCTCTGGCATTCTTGAATTATAGCCTATACCACCGTTATGTAGAGCAACAAGAAGATTGCTGACACCCTGAGACTGAGCAGCAGTATGCTGGCCAAAACAATACAGCGGTTTAATAAACAGATTCCACTTAGAACAGCCATGCTATGGTCGACCAAAGAAGTTGAGTGCATGTGCTCAGCTTCATATCCAGAGATGCTACCAGCATTACTGCAAAGGCTGAAGGGGTGGTAGGTCAGCCTGCACACTGCATCAAATTGGTCACACATATCATAAGAAGGGGCCATGCATAACCTGTAGATAAGCGAATACTTTTGTTTTTGTTTTTTGATTCCTCCAAAAATGTTAATAATTTTAAATCAGTAGGTTATATACATAACCCAAAGTAGCAGCAATAAGAAATAAGTCGTTTCACAAAAAAAAAAACCTATGTCAACAACATAAAACAAGCATTATGTCAACAGAAAAATAAATAAGTACAGTTAATGCAACATAGCAAAACTGTCTCATGACTAAGGCTGTATGACTGGATGTAATCATCTACTGGGGCCCGCCATCACAGGGAGCCTGGCTGGCACATCCTGCCCCATAACTGGTCTGTGCAGTCTATTTAACTGTTTGCGCCTCCTTGAGACCTGCAAACCATTAAAGACCTCAGCAGAGCACCATCTACCTGGGGCCAAACTACCAACCTACCTGGGGCCTATCTATCTACCTACCTGGGGTCTGTCTACTTATCTTGAGCCTACCTATCTAGGCGCCTACCTACCTACCTACCTGAGGCCTATCAACCTACCTACCTGGGCCTTTCCAATCTACTTATCTATGGCCTACCTACCTGAATCTTACCTACTTACCTACCTGGGGCCTACCAACCTGCCTACCTTGGGTCTTCTCACCAAACTGCCCAGGCCTACCTACCTACAGCCTTCCAACTTATCTAACGGAGGTCTATCTACCTAAATGCAGCCTACTTACCTACCTTGGAGCTTGCCTACCTACCTAAATCCCTACCTACCTATCTGAAGCCTCTACCTATCTGTGGCCCTATCTTGACTAACCTACCCTACTATAACGCTGGAGCGTCGCCTACCTACCTGGGATCTTGCCTGACTACATACCAGCTGGAGTCTGGGGCCTTGACAACCTACCTGAAGTCTTTTCTATATATGTACCTGGGGCTTTGCTTAGCTGGGGCATTATCTACTGTTTGCCCTACCTACTGGAGTTTTAGCACATAATTGGCAGCCTATGCACCTATATACTGAGTAGGGGGGGGGGGCCTTACCTATAAAAATGCGGCATGAGTTTTTTTGGCCATAACCAAATTTTTGGGGGGGCTACCAGGTTAATTGAAGCTACCTATCTAAAAGAGGAGTCTACCCATCTTAAGGGAAATACTATTCTGGGCACTTTAGAAAGATGTCAGCCAAATAGTGTTTTTGTATTTTACAGTTCTCCCTGCTGGACTACATCGGACTCGTTGGTCATGTGGACAACTGTTGGATTAATTTATTTAACAAAATGGTCAACGAGGGATGTTGTCGGAGAGTGTTTATTTAAATAAAGTTTTTTTGTGTTGTTTTGGTGTATGTTTTTACCATTTTTTTTTCCAGTGTTATTTTAAGAGGTGTCTGACAGAGATATCTCTATTACTAACACTGGTGCTTGGTGTCAACTACCTGTAGTTTTTTTTGTCACCCCAAGGCTGACACCAAGCCAAAAGTTTGCTATGGGGTCCCGACTTCCCTAGTTACACCCTGATAATAATGTATGCCTATGTAATGTAGTAATAATGTAATGCCTACTAAAATATATGTCCCCTTCCGTTGTGGCAACTCGAACAGCTTCCATGAACCCATCAAAGCAATGGATTCCCAACCCCCATATCCTCTGAAGCTTGTCCCAAAGTAATCTGGCACCAATATGTTAACAAGAGATCCTTTGAGCCCATTAGGGCTTGTTTTTCACTATAACGACGTTTTTTTTTGTGATCCGTTTTTTAACGGATCCGCAAAACGGATCTAACAATTAATCAGTGTGATTTAACATTGTTGTTCAATGGCAAAGTCGCATCGCTGTTCCCCCACAGGGATTATCTCAGTCGAATGCGCTTTTTTGAGAGCTCTCCTGCACTGCGCTTTTTTTCCGCATCCCGCTTTAGAATTGACCATGTCCAATTCTTCCTTGCGTATTACGCAAAGTGAAAAGCCCATAGGAGATAATAGAGTCCCGCCTTTTTTTGACCATGATTCCCAAGCCAGAAGTGTCCTCCCAACACTCCCTGGTAACGTAAACAGCTTGCCCGCTTTATTGGCATCCTGAAAGCCGGATGCGAAAAGCGCATGAGTTGAGCCCGGCCAGCCAGGTGGATCGGGCAGCCGGCGGCTTGGATTCGGCGCAGGTGAGCGGCGGCAGGTGGATTGGCAGCGGCGGGGTCTGGATCCGGCGCAGGGTGAGCGGTCGGGCAGGTGGATTCGGCATAAGCGGCCGCTGGAATTCGGCGCATGTGGAGCGGTGGCACGTGGATCGGCAGCGGCGGCTGGATCTGCGCAGGTTGAGCGGGTCGGCAGGTGGATCGGCAGCAGCGGCTGATCCGCGGGGAACGCGCGCGGCCCGAGGTGGACCCGGCGTTGAGTGGGGCTGAGCATGAAATCGCGGTACGGGGCCCGCCAGACATGGAACGCGGGAACGGGGCGTAGCAAGGATCGCAGGAAACGGGGCCCGCAGCATGGATCGCGGGAAACGGGGTCGCAGCATGGATCACCTGGGACGGGGGCAGGAGAGAGGACTTATGAAAAGGGGCCCGTGGAAGAAGAGGACATTATGAATGAGGGCAGGAGAAGAGTGACTTATGATGGGGACAGGAGAGAGGACCTTATGAATGGGGCCAAAGGAGAGCAGGACTTAATGAATGGACAGGGAGAGAAGGACTGGGAATGAATGGGACAGGAGAGAGGACTTATGAATGGAGAGAGAGAGAGAGAAAGAGAGAGAGAGAGGAGAGAGAGGAGAGAGAGAGAGAGGAGAGAGAGAGAGACTCTCTTTTGAAAACATATCCAGAAAGCGGATGCGTAAAACGCAAGTCAATAAGCATTCAAAACGGATCCAAATAAAGTAACAACTGCTGCCGTTTTTGGCGATACGCCTTTCCGG
Organism: Phyllomedusa bahiana; assembly: GCA_025379985.1. Lineage (NCBI taxonomy): Eukaryota > Metazoa > Chordata > Amphibia > Anura > Hylidae > Phyllomedusa > Phyllomedusa bahiana. The sequence goes on along the minus strand of JAODAL010011017.1, from coordinate 77,565 downwards.
ATACGCCTTTTCAACTGCCAAAACGGATCCGTAAAAAGGATTCCAAAATGCCCCGTGTGAAACGAAGCCCTTAAAGTTGCAGAGCGGAGTTTTTTCCATAAGACTCAAACATTGTTTTTTTTTTTCCCCCAGTCAACATCCCACAGATGTTCAATAAGATTGAGTCATGGGGAATTTGTAGGCCAGCACCCTAAATTCTTTACAAAAACTGTTCTAGAATGATTTCAGGAAAATATTGTACTGATATAGACAGGAAATGCCATAAATGTCCCACTCAAATCCATCTTGAAGATGAGCTCTCAAACTTCTCTGTGCTGAAAGGAGAGGTGGCTGCAGAAGAGCGGCAATCTCTATTCTTTTTTATAGGATTTCTGAATATAGCCAAGTGTATGATGGTCGCCTACAAGTGTTCAGACTACCGCTTGTAACAAGTGTGTGGTTTCCCATATGGCAAGAGCTTAAGAGGCACTCACTTGACTCTAACAGGCCCGTTGCTTTTGCCATTTTACAGACTCTTTCTCTAACAGCTCTAGCTCTGAGGTGCAATACTCTGCTGTCCACTATTGTACCAGTGCTACTTACCTAGGTGACATCGTTGGTACCAATGGTTATGGTTGTATTAAAAGTATACCAGAAGAATCACCTCGGCAATGGCACCGCAATGCTCCGTGAATGAAACCTCCGCTGAGAAGCAAACTAAACTAAATCCTCTTTATTAGGCAAAACTTAAAAACAGACAGCAACTGACACGGTACATCCGTAAGTGCCAACCTGAACTAAACGTCGTTTCGGGCTAACGCCCTTGTTTCAACAGTAAATTTTTCCTGAATGCACTGTCCCACTATTATTTTATTTAAAAACCCATCTGAAAAAACCAAATCATAATACAAGGTTCAAATATGTGACTAAGAGTTTTCTGATAGGCACCCCCCGGAACGTGGAGTCATGAAGCCCCTGGAATGTCTGTATAAGGTATAAGAACAATTGCCTTAATTTTATACTGACTAGACAACAATAAAAGACTAACATCTAAATATATTCTTTGGGTTTAGTATAATTAATATTCGTCATAAGTCCTATAATGTATATTAAATTATTTTTAAGTCCAAGATAACATCCTGTTTTACTGGATAGATTTATACTTAATAAATATATAAGTAAGGTCCGTAACTGTTAATCATACCCTCCCCCGGCCACCTAGTGGCTAGTTTTTAAGATCCCAAAAGGCTTCTTTTTTTGGGTCCTCAGCTTCCTTTTTACCCAATTTACCACTCCGACCCGGTTAGGGACCCCCGGGCAATGTGGTTTCAATGGCAATAGAAATTTTTAAAAGTAGAATAGATTGCCGCATGGCTTGGTCTTATAAAATTTTTTTTTAGCCGGCCCCCGACAATTTTGGCCTTGTTTGGCTTTTTTAAATAGTATTGTTACATGTTTCTTGCAATGCCGGGTTCAGGGGGGGGGGGGGGGGGGGGGGGGGGGGGGTGTGGAGGGGTTTCCGGATTGTGCTTTCGCCTATGTAATTTCATTGCACTTTTGGTGCATTTCTATAATGTAAATTACATTATTGAGCCTGTTGCAGTTTCAAGAATGATTGATTTTATACATGTTTTACAATTTTTTTTTTTGTGGTCCAGAAAATGTACTTGCTTTTGGGCAGCAATATTGCAGAACACCGCAGCGACCTGCCCCCACACATGGAGAATCCTTTTTGAGAAAGCCAGGTTTTTTTTACCTGTAATTTGTTTGGAATGTTGCCTTAGATAGAATTCCTAAAATAAGGATTATACCTTACAATACTAAAATATGGCTTTGGTGCCTCCCACCACGCCATTGTTAAGATTGTCTAGGGAAGGGGAGAAAGTAGCTTCCCATGGGTGCATCCAACTAGTAATGGAGATAGTAAATTGCTTTTCCAAACTTTGAAGTAATTGTCTACTAAGCAAGAGGTTTCTTTTAGCTAAATAGAATAAATACCTGAGTGGCTTCAACTGTAAGCTTTCCTGTTTCAGAAACAAGGTAATGCTATTAAGGCAATGTGATGAGAGTATGAGGTGGAGTTACAAGCTAGACAACATCGCATCTAACCCCTAGAATAAAATTAATCCATAACGCATGGTAGCCAGATAAACATGTTTTTTATAACAGATTTTTTGGTGTCTTTTTAAATGTAACCACCGGTCAATCCTGTACTATAGGTTGTAGGTTATTCATATCTATAAGGTGCTTTAGCCGTTCCCCTAGCGATTTGGTTTTGTCTATGAAATAATTAGGTTCTCAACCCTGAGTGGAAACTCATTTTTTTTTTATTGTGAAACCTTCGGGGCCTCCATAAAAACACCGTGACCACTGAAATCTTTCTCCTCAAAAATAGAGATTCTCATGGAATTCTCAGGTTTTTTTTCCAGACGGTTTTTTTACAGACGGTTTTTTTGGTTTTTTTTTGACCAAAAAAAGAATACAATGAACAAAAAAGGCATAGGAAAATATACTGGTAATATTGGACACTTTAATTAATTCAAATAAAAAATATTTCAAAAACTTAATAGTACAAAATTATTAAGGCTAAAAACAATTTAAAATAATGCCCCATTATCAACAAGGCATACAAACACATACATTTAGTAATTAAAGTGTATCGTTATATTTAGAGATCAAGTGAATTAAAATAGTATTAATAGAACAAACATCAAGATGGGGGCATAACAATAATGCCCCCACACCTTTTCCACACAACACAATACATTACCAAGGTGTATAACAGATGGAGGAGAATGCACTAGCCCAGGAAATTGGGATATGCCCTCGACCGCACGTTTCGCCAAGCTTTCTCAAGAGGCTTTTTTGGTTTTTTTTTGAAAGCCCTTCTAATAAACAGGCTGTCAATTTTTTTTTACATGGACCTATAATCAAAAATCCGAGGCAAGCAAGTCCCCCACTGAAACTAATTTTCCCGCCTGATGGTTTCCTATGAAGACACGCCGGCATCCCGCATCTCAATCGAAAAAACCACAATGAACTTGGCTCATTCCTTCCGCCCTGGTTTTTTCAGGCAGAACATGAACATGTTGGTGCGAAGGGGGAGGGCTTGAAACCTCAAACCGCGGTGAACAAAGAGCCCTTCGTCCCACCGTTGTGGAACCAGAAACAGAGCAAATACTGGTTGTGCCGAATTCCCGACTCGGTAATTTGGTCCGTGGCCGTGTAAACGCGGACCTTCGCTCAAGGTTGTCTTGCAAACTATTTGTTGCCTTTCTATATTTTTTAGACATACCGAGCATTGTACAGAAATAAATGAGAAAATCCAGCTGACAGTAATACCCTGCAGATTCCATTTAATTGTTGTGTAGCATCCAGACTTCCTCTCCCCATCATTACAATACTTAGGAGCATCTCCTCCAATAAATATGATATTAATAGCACAAAGAAATAACATTCACAAAACATTTCCACAAAGTATTAAACTTACCAGTCTCTATAAGATTGAGTGACTGCCTGAAAACATAGGGATCTTCTACATTTCGGGGAGAGGGATGGGGAGGAGAGAGAGGGTTGATGAATTTGTAGTTTTGATTGCTAGTATTTTGGGGTACATTGATTACTTTTTATTCATTTTTGTTTGAAGATAAGCACCATTGCCTCTTTTTCATGTGGGACAAAAATTTAATATTATATTTATATAGGGGATTGTTACAGTTGCACTAACAATGTGTATTTTTTACAAATACTATTTTTTCCAGCAAAAAGTTTGTAACGGGAGAGGTATTTTAAGATTTTTATTTCATTTTTTATATTTTTTATGCAGTATATGAAATCTATATGCTACCTTTTGATATGCCATCAGTGTTTATGGTGGGAAAACCATTTTAATGCTGTTGAAGAACAATCCTATGTGCTATTGTTTTAAGGGGGTAGGATTCTGAATGCTGTGGGTTTTGAGAGGGTAGGTTTCTGTTTGCTTTGTGTGGAGGGAAGAAGATCCTGTTAGGTTATGTCTACACAGCACACATTTTCAGTTGTTTTTTCAGCGTTTTTCATTTTCTAAAACCACTGAAAAAGCAACTGAAAACAGGTCCCATAGACTATAATAGTAGAAACGTTCTGTAGTCTCCACAGAACTTTTTTTTTCGGCTCGTTTCTGCTGCTGGTAATTTTTTGAAACATGTTACAAAATGTGTCAAAAAAAGACAGAGCAAGGCAGAAAATTTACTATTAAAGTCTATGTAAACCGCCAGACGTGTTTTGGTGTGGTTTTTGGATGGATCTGTTGAAAAACTGCCCATATACAAGTTATATGGATTTGGCATACATTGAAAACTGCCCAAAAACTCCCCAAAACAATTCCAAAAAATACACCAGAAAACTAAAAATCACCCAAAAAACTTGTCGGAAACACAGCTGCTTTGGACAAAAAAACTGACAATCAGAGCAGTTTTTAGGTTTTGGCTTACGACAAGTTCTTTTTCCTATGTTGTGTGGCCCTAGCCTTAGCTGTAGGAGCAGGAGCCTGCATTCTATGATTGTGCAGAGAGTGGATTAAGTATGCTGTTGGGAAGTATCCTGTATGATGTCGCAGAGGAGGAAAAGTGAAATCTCTAAGCAAAGACCACCCAAAATTGCACAAAAAGATGGTCTTCTTGAGGCTAGTCCCTTCAAAGAAAAATAGAATGATGGTTAAAATTAATAATGCAATCAGTTAATATGTACAGCAAACAAAATGAGAAATGCCTTAAATCAGGGGCGTTGCTAGGGTCCCAATACATCCGGGGCCCGGGCCCTTTGGTTATGTTCACACGGCTTATTGCGGCGAGTATGGTACACAACGCAATAGGCTGTGTGTTTTGGAACCACACGCTGCTCCCCCTGTGCATACAATTTGACATGTAATCCATAGGTCTCTAGGAGAGCTATGAATTACCATAATTGCGGTGCGCATATCGGGCGGATTGAAGCGCAAATACGCGGAGAAATGCGCCCCGCAATTTACGCAGTGTGGACATATATTCATACATAACCCCACACCACAAAAGACAGACAACACCCCACCCCACTCAGACAAAACACACCACAACTCAGACACCCCACACAACACACCCCCCCTCAGACACACGCAACACACTCAGACACACCGCACCACACACTCAGACAGACGCACACACTCAGACAGACGCACACACTCAGACAGACGCACACACTCAGACACACGCACACACACAGACACACGCACACAGACAGACACACGCACACAGACAGACACACGCACACAGACAGACACACGCACACAGACAGACACACGCACACAGACAGACACACGCACACAGACAGACACACACACACAGAGACACACACAGACACTCAGTACAGTTTACATTCATGAAGATATTGCTGTTTCCCTCCTATTACACTACGCAGTCCTTGTCTCTGCAGGGAGGCTCCTCACTCACTAGAGACCTCCTGGATGTGTGTACCTGTGAGAGCTGCTGAAGCCACGAGGACAGGGCAGGACACTGCAGCTGCAGGAGATGCTCCGGAGCAGACATCACAGCAGGGGGCGGAGCCTCTCACTGCCGGACACTGTGCTGTGCTCCGGATCTTCCTGACTCTGGCAGTGTGAGCAGCCGGTGCCCCCTCCTCCCTCCTCAGCCCCGTCACCTCCTGCAGTCGCCATGCCTCCCTCCCTGCACCTAGCAACCATCCTGAGCACGGACACAAAGCTCAATAGAACGTCGCTGCTGCAGGCCCGCAGCCGGCGGTCTGAGACTCGGGGAACAGGCAGCTTTGTTCGGGGCTTGTGCCCCGAATAAACCTGCCTAGCGACGCCCCTGCTTTAAATGAATGTAATAACTGACACAGTTTGTTTGTAGCATATTGTAATTTATTACCTATATTTAGGGATGAGCGATTATAATCGACAAAGTTGAAATCGGCACGGTTTTTAGGTTGATTGGAAATTTCCGATCACGCGATAATTTTGGTGAGAATCTGCGCATAATCTATTACTATCGCGCCATGTTCGGTGCTTCCTGTCATTTTGGCAGCCAGAAAATCAGCTTAGAGCATAGAGCAGGGTGAGCTGTGTGTGCGACGTCATGACTGTGATGTGTATGGTTGTCATTGGCTGGAAAAATCACATGACCTCGTTTTGCATAGAACAGCGCTTCCTGTTCAGCACCAGTGTGTCAGTGTCTCTCATTAGAGCAGGACGTGTGCTAGATCTCTCCTCAATACAGCTCAGCTCAGCTCATAGACACAGTTCTCTTTATTCACACAGACAATTATGCTTTTAGCTGTGAACATTAGAACATAGGTAGACTAGAGAACTTCAGTTCTTAGTTAGTTAGGCTGAGACTTTTTAAAGAAGCATCTAGCGCTGTACGGCCACGCTGGGGAGTAAGCGTGGGGGGGGGGGTGTGCGGGCGAACACAGACAGACAAGCAGGCAGGCTTTTGAAAGGAGAGTGTATATTGTGCAGCCCAGACTTTGCTTTGAACCTGCATTGAAATGGCTTTTTTTTACCAGTTTTTGGCCAGCACACCTCGCACCTGAAGTGAAAAAGTATCTTTTATTTTGTGCAGCCCATTTTTGTTCAAAGACCCACCTTGTACTTACATTAGGATACAGAAATTTTCTAGTAACTGCTGTTTTATTTCATTGGTGCAAAACCCACCTTTATTATCCGTAAACATTTTGAATAGGTGTTTTTCATTTTGGCACAGCGCATTTTTGTTCGAACAGCCACCTTGTACTTATATTAGGATTAGAGATGGGCGAATTGATTCTAACGAAGTGGAATTCGTTTAGAATTTCAGGAAAACTTCGGTTCGGAACGAAGTCGAACTTTGGGGTACTTCGGGTGAACGAAGTGTGCTTTTGATTGATAAAATGGCTGCGAGCACATGGCGCTACATGGGGCAAAGCACTCTGGGAGGAAGAAGGGCATAGCCTGCATGACATGTGCAGAGGTGAAGCCAATCAGAGACCGGCGGGATTCTGTGACGTTACTGCACTATATAAGTCCGGGCGCGACGCCGGGAGCTCACCACTCCTCTCACGTGTGCTCTCAGTGGAACGGTGCTGCCGCGGCTTGATAGCTCTTACTGAAAATTGATTTTTATATAGCCGTTTCTGTGGGTGTCTCAGCTCTGTCTCAGAGATTGTTTTCTGCTTAATGTTTCTATTTCAAATTTTTGGGTATTGGCATCTGAAATCCAGTGGTGGCGTCCACTGCACAGCATATTACAATTATCAATATCCAAGGTGGGGACTAAGCCATTCCTGTTGTTCTTCATTTAAAGAAACACGTTTTTAGCATACAAAAACCACTTCATTTGCTGCCAATTCAATTGCGCAAATTACATCCAGGAGGTTTAGATTAAGCGATGTTTTGCTGGTGTGCGACCCAAGAAACCGTCTTTTTTCAAACGCCAAAAATAATAAATTTTTCACTGTACCTAATTCACCCATCAAAGGATTAATTACAACTGTATCTCTTTGTTTTGTGTGTAAAAACACGCCCATTGTAAACACGCTATCAAAGCTACTAGTTTGGTGGGGCTCAATTCTTTGGCGCAATTTTACATCCATGGTTTAATTAAGCGTTTGCTTTTGCTGGTGCTGACAAAAATATAAACCGTCTTTTTAACGCAAAATAATATAAATTTTCCCTTGTATGCCGTAATCTGATCAAAAGGTTAATTACAACTGTTTCTCTTGATTGTGGTGTCGTAAGAAAACACGCAATTGTACACGCTACAAAGCTACTAATTATTGTGGCGGCTCAATTCTTTGGCGCAATTTACATCCAGGGGTTAAATTAAGCTTGTTTTTGCTGGGTGCGACAAAAATAAACCGTCTTTTAACGCCAAAATATATAAATTATTTCCTGTACCTAATTCACAACAAACGAGTTGATTTACAACTGGTACTCTTGTTGTGTGCGTAGAAAACAACATTGTAACACGCACAAAGCTAAACTAAAAGATTTTGTTGGGTTCTCAATATCTTTGGCGCAATTTCATCTAACACCAGGGGTTAATATTAAGCGTTGTTTTGCTGTGTGCTGACAAAAATAAACATCTTTTTCTCAACGCCAATAATATATAAATTTTATCCAATTGTAGCGCTAATTCACACAAGCAGAAGTGTTAATTACAACTGAAATCTCTTGTTGTGTGGCGTAGAAAACACGCAATTGTAACTACGCTACGAAAGCTACTAGATTTATGCGGCTCAATTCTTGGCGCAAATTTACATCCTGTTAATTAAGCGTTGTTTTGCTGGTGTGCCTGACAAAAATAAACCGTCTTATAACGCCAAAATATATAAATTTTTCCTGGTACCTAATTCACAAGCGAAAGGTTAATTTACAACTGATCTCTTGTTGTGTGGAGTAGAAAACACCATTCTGTCAAAACGCTAACAACTACTATTTTGCGTGGGGGCTCAATTCTTTGGCAGCAATTTACATCCAGGTTTAATTAAGCGTTTTTTGCTGGTGTGCTGACAAAAAAAACCGATCTTTTGTCAACGCCAAAATATATACATTTTTCCTGTAGCCTAATTCATGTCCGAAGGTTAATTAAGCCTGTTTGTGCTTTTAGACTTTAGTAAAACACACAGGTGTTTTTTTAAACGACACATACAATTCAATTTTTCCTGGCCATTTGGTGGAGCGCATTTTATAGATCCAAGGGTTTACCAATCTTGTACTGGTTTCATTGGAGTCAAACCAGGTGTGTATAGATTTTATCAATACAATATCATACATCAAACAGTGTCTGTACATATTTAGTATACAACCAAGTATGTCAGACAGAGAGGTGTCAGGCTCTCCCCATGCGAGTGGCAGAGGCAGAAAACATTCCTGGAACAGGCCCAGGGTCGCAGCACAGCAAGGGGACTTCGCATCAGGGTGAGTCACTCGGTGAGGCCACAACTGCCGCTAGTCTCATCGATCGGCGGTGTTTTGTTCAAGCAACCCAAGGTTCTTGATTGGTTGACTAGGTCATCCCACTTCCTCCCAGATGACATCTGACAACCCCAGCCAAGAGTCGGTGGAACCTCAACACAACACAATAGGTTGACATGGCCCGGGAGCGGTCAGCGGCCACTCACCTTCCTCAGCCCCCTCTGTCCCATCCGTTCCCTCGCCAGAGATCTACTATGAGTGGTCTGGGCTCAGCGTCCACTATATAGCGACGAGTGAAGCCTTTGAGGAGATTGCGTCACAGCTACTTGGCAAGCGCTAGAAGAAATGGTGGCCAATATCGCCTGCTTCATAGCATAGGCGGCAAAGTATAGATGTGGAGAGTGGCATGGGATTCATGTGTGAGAGGTCAGACCCGCATACCAAGACCGGTGATGAAGGACATTCAGTGAGACGGATGAAACACAAATACAAATGATGATGTAGCCGAGACCGGCACTTGGGAGCCGGGTGACAAGGGTCGTTCATCATCGTCAGAAAAGAGGGCGTCAGCTTGCGCGTCAGGCAGCAGCCGCAGCAGCAAGTGGGGATCGTGGTGGTCGTAGAGTCAGCAGGATAGCATCCCCCCCCCCCACTCCCCCCTCGCCACCCCCCCCCAGCAAAACCCCCCCCCCCCCCCGCCGCAGTGTGAGGGTCGGATGCCAAGCGGCCACGGTGGTAAAAACCCGCATGCGCAGTCCAAGAAAAAGTAGCAGCACAAGGGGCGTTCAGTGGGCAGCGGCAGCAAGTAGTCACTCAGTGCGGAGCGTTGCCGTGTAATATCCGATACTCGCGGTGTTGGCAGTTCTTTGGCTAAGACACCGGAGGAGCCGAATCATGGGTATAGGTAAGAATCTGTGGCAGAAAGAGAAGTGGTGCCCAGGGAGTTTTTCTAACTTGGCACCACTGGCCCTGCGCAACACATGCACAGCGTCACCATCCTGTGGCCTGGGAGATACGTGGCTCAAGTGGTGTCCATTCCTGCCGCCGCAGCAACAGCAGCAGCAGCAGCAGCGCCCAGTGGCATTGCATGCCTTTGCATGCCAGTCTCAGGCTCTCACCACCACTGCAGAGTGAGCTGTTTCTTCTTTGACATCATCTCCCTTCCAGATGCCTCCTGCACCTCGCTACCATGCGCCACAGTCTTCAGCGATGCGATTGCAAAGAGACAACATATGGATCCAACCATCCTAAGTGCAGCAGCGGACCGTGCTCCTTCCAATTTGTTGGTACTGCGACCCTCCCTTTCTCAAAAGTGGACTCTTGCACCGTTCAGTAGAACTAATGCGCCTTGTAGTGCCGCGCCGAGATTGAGAGTTCCAAGCCAAGTTCTTTTCCAAAAAGGCAGTACCACACACTTCATAAATATGGTAGAACAGAAGGTGGGTCATTCCCTTGAGCGTATCGCGGTTCTTAGTTCCAAGGTTGCATGGCAGCTGCGGCGACTGGAGCTGAAACGTACGGTCATGGCCAGTACTTGTCCTTTAACGGCCCACTGGGGAATGTGCTTCCGCCCAGCACAACCAACAACATGGACAGGAGACCCGCTTTCTCCTCCACGTGTCAAACTGCTGCACCTGCGCCAATGTCCGCCGTCCTCCTCTTCCACCACCCCACCATCCTCAGCCTCCAAAAGTACTGCTCATCAATACCACATGTGTAGAGGCACATGCGTGTCACGTCATTTCTACAACCTGTGGCTTCTGCCTCTGCGCGAACGAAGTCACAACAGGGATTGAACTGCTCCGCGTCATGCGCAAGAATATCGATGTGTGCTTTTCTCCGCGCCAACTGCAAATCGGAACCATGTGACGGACAATGGCGAGGAACAAGGTGTCCCGACTGCTGCACACGAGGAGGGATGGCGCACGTGATCAAACCTGGTGTGAAAAGGTTCGCTGGAATGTCTACCACGATCTTCAGACATTCTGAAAATGGCCGAAACTGTGCATGCACGTTTATCATTCGTTAACACAATCCAGGAACACCCTCCTCGAGTTGCGAGCAGGCAGAATGGCCTCCCCAACACAGTTTCCTGATATACGCAGTTTCCACCCGCTGGAATACATGCCTGCACAAGTTGGACCTGACTGTATGAACAGAGAAAGAGGCCATCTTAACGATTTTTATTGATGATCCAGGCAGACAGAAGTATTCCCCTGTGATTTGATGTCAGCCAGTGCAGCTCATCGGACACCTGCCTTTTGTTGGGCCTTTCGGGAGCGACTTTATTTGTAAAGGCCAGGACTAGGGATGAAAACATCATTCCACTTTTCAGCCCTGAACAGATGCTGAAAAATCGTCGGGGCAGGGACGGAACGTGGTGACTACATCTCGGGGCCACATGATCCCGGTGGGGACGAAAGGGAGGAGGAGGGGGGGAGACTTTGGGAGCAAAACCCTTGTCTGGTAAAATGAGGGGATTTTTTACCCAGGTAAAAAAAGGGGGAGGAGCAGGACAGGGAGGGGGGGATGGAGATGAGGAAACGGGAATAACCCCCAAGCACCGTGGCAGAACAGTGGAAATGGAGGCAGGGAGCCCCCGGACCACTTGTGAGATGGCCCGCACTCTTATTTGCCTGGCTATGACGCCAAAATAGTCACATCCCAGAGGATGACTTCGGGTCCCACCCTAGGCCCCCTCGTCCGGTCCAAATGGGACCCCTTTTTTTCCCCCTTTTTGAGGGGAAGAAAAACCCAAAATCTAAAAGGGAAAAAATCCTCCTTTAACAGTTGGCTCCCTCCCTTTTGGTGGCATCGTTTTCCTCTGAAGGTCTACCGGGGGGTTCCTCACGCTCACGTCTACTGCCGCCTGCTGGGGAAAAGGGGGGGGGTAGGAGCAGTACCACTCCATCAGTAGTAACCTAAGTCTGGAGTCACTATGAGCAGCTTCTTCCCCCCTGTGAGGAAGCAGTTGCCACAGCAGCAGCGGAAAACCTGAGCAGCCCCCTAAACCCAACGGGTTGTCCTATTTGGGAAAAAGCACTCGCCACCTCAGTTAAAGATCCCGGGCCCTACGGGCACCAAACGGGTGTGTCGGAACTTGCCGAGTTTGCGTGGAGAGCTGTCCCCCCCGGGCCGTATGTGGCATCAGAGGGGGGTTTTCAGTGCGGGGGGGCCATCGTTACCCCAAGGAGAACCGCTTGTCCCGGGGAAATGGGGGAACACTGCCCTTTGCAAGATGAATCAGGCGTGATCGGCGGGTTTTCACACCCCAAAATCCCTTTAGGGGTCGTCTGGGGTTCAAACACCGCCTCAGCCACTTTTCGATCCGCCCCCCGCCTGATGCCCACATTCTGCCTTTTTTCTCCATCTGCCTACCACCTCTTTACCGGGGACTGGTATTGCCACTCACCTCAACCCCCGTCTTTGTGACTCTATGACCTCATCTGCTGCTGCTGTTGCTTTTTCCGTGACATCCACATGTTTTTTTTGCCCCTGCCCTGCCTCATCTGCTGCGTGGCTGCGCCTTCCTCCACACTGTGTCTTGTGAACTGCCTGACCTCAAGTTTTTGCCGCCCTGACCTCCGCTTCAGTCAATTGGCCATTTTGTGGCTTCCTCCTTTTTGCCACCTCCAGAAAAGTTTATTGTGCCACTGCCTGATCTCTTTCTGCTGCTGTCGTGACCCCCACAAGTGTGATTGTGCCCCTCTGGGCCTAAAACTGTTTTGCCGCCTCCAAAATTTATTGTGCCACTGCCTGATCTCTCGCTGCGTCTGGAAAACCCCCACACTGTTGATTGTGCCATTTGTGGCTTCCCCCTGTTTTTTCCCCTCCAAAATGTCTTTTCCACCTGCCCCGACCTCATAAGTGCCCACGTGAATCCCCTATCAGTCATTGTCCAAAATCTGTGGCTTCCTCGTGTTTTGCCACCCCCAAATTCATTGTGCCACTGCCCGACTCATGCTGCGTGGCTGCCCCCGTCACCTCCACACCTGTCACAAAAGTTGCCACCTGATTTCAGCTTGTTTTTTTCCACTTTTTGTGGCATGGGCTTTATTCAGGGTACTTCCCCCTTTATTTTTTGGTATTTTGCCCCCCTTAAGTGCCCAGGGGTTTTTAGTGAAGCATTTTAAAGCGGGGGATCATCTGCTGAACTAAAAACAACTTGTTAAGACCCAAAACCAAAACTCCCCTGATATTTAAGCATGCAAACGTTCTACAGCACCCTGCAGGCTCTGTGCAGCCGGGAAAATACTTTTTTTTAACGCGATCTGCCAAGAAATTGGGGACTAAATTTTATTTTTGTCGGAAAAATTCGGAAAAAAAAAGTGCCGAATCGAATTTTAAAATTCCCCCATCTCAAATTGGATACAGAAATTTGCAGAATTGCGGGTGTTTTTTCATTGGTGCAAAAACCCACCTTTCTTATCCGTAAAACATTTAAAAAACTGTATTTCACTTTGGGCGCCCCAGTTTTTTTTCATAGAGCCCCCTTTGTACTTAAATTTTTGAATACAGAAATTTGTGGTAACTGCTTGTATTTCTTGGTGCAAAACCCCTTTTTTTTACCTAAAACATTTAAATAGCTGTATTTCACTTTGGTGGGGCCCCAGTTTTGTTCAAAAGAGCCCCCTTTATATTTAAATTTGAAAGAAATGTTTGGTTACTGTGTTGTATTTCTTGGGGCATAAAACCCCCTTTTTATTATCCTTAACTTTTTAAATAGCGTTTGCATTTTGGTTCCCCAGTTTTTTTTAAAAATAGCCCCCTTGCACTTAAATTTGGTACATAAAATTTCGTGGGAAAGTTGGTGTATTTCATTGGTGAAAAAAACCACTGTTTTTATCCGTATAACTTTTAAATAGGATTGACGGGGTGCGGCCCTAGTTTTTTTAAAAGCCCGTTGTACAAAAATTCTGTAGAAAAATTTTCTAGAACTTTTTCCGTTTGTCTTGCTGCAAAAAACCAATTTCTCATCCTGTAACTTCAAATAGTTTTATTGCACTCGCTGAATCCAGTTTGGTGCAGATAGCACACTTGTATATAGTTTTTGGGAAAACTATCATTCCTAGTCCTACTGTGCGGTGAAAATCCCTGGGATGAAAAAAGAACCTTTTTTGATTTTGTTTTACGGTCTTCCACCGCCGCATTTACAGGTATTCGCTAGAAACTTTCAGTTTCAATCCTATTTGGCGTAGGAAATTAGAGGGATTTAAAAATAGCTGTTTTTTGCCGTCTTTTAATAAGAGATGAAAAAAACTTCCAACCTTTTTACTTTTTTATCTTTCTGACATGGAGCAAATGCAGGTGGTAAGTGACAAAGGGGGGTGTGGGACATGGATGTGAGGTACGAGAGAAGGGCTCCTTCCAGTGGGGCGACAACACGAAAGCCGGGGATCGTCGGATGCGGCCCCTCAGGCCTTCATTGCGGGTTCGGGCCCTGTAAATCTCATAACGAACCGTCCCCAAATTTGTTCTTCAGGGGTTAATGCAACCGCATCCACGTCTCACCTCCTCGCCCCCAGTCAGGGCCCAAAATGTATCATCTCATCGTCAGCATCCGTCCAACTGAAGCAAGGCAGCCAAATGTAAACGCGTGTACCCACCACTGTGGTAACCATTTTCTAAGACCTCTTGATGAAAAATGGGGTTTGGGGTCAGAAGGATCTCCAAAGATCAAGGGGGCAAAGGAGGATGATTTTTTTTGTCTGACGCCCATTTACTGATGCCATCAGAGGAGGAAAGAACCCGGGTCAAGGGAAAAATCCCGGGGGGTTTTGGAAACGCCTTGGTGCCTTTGCTTGAGCCCCAGCTCCAGTGCAAATGTCGGGACGGGGAAGTCCCCTGAGTTGATAGAGATGCGACTTTGGGCAGATCCAATGGGGGTTTTTCACAAATTTTTCGAACGCTTCATCACGGCGGGAGAAGACGATGTGGTAGTGTCAGTAGGGCTCCCCCTAAAAAAGGGAGGAGGGGGCCCAAAATCCACTGATTCCACCAGCCACGATCACGGAAACACCGCTCCTCGCTTACGCCGTCAAAAGGGTCCAGGACCCTCAAGCCTGGCCTTTTTCGACAAGCCTCTGATTCACCCAGCGAGTCATATGCCGCCTTTGTCAAAAACGATCTTTTAGGGCAACAATCTTATTTTTAAAACCATCCCCAACATGTCTAGTCAAAAAAAAGCAAAGAAATGATTAAAAATGGAGGAAACATTTGGAAAAAAAGGGCCACACCAATGCCGGCTTCCACCACTGCACACCCTCTGTCTCCCTCCTCCCCCTCCCGCCCCCCCAACTTCCCTCAGCTGCCTATGTCCTCAGAGTCATAATCAGGGATCAGCCCCGTTTCACCTCCACCGTCCCCAACCACCAGCCCCCCAAAAGCCCCTCCTACTTCTTTCCTTCCCCAGTTTGATGATTTGCAGCTGTACAGTGGCCAGTCTAGCAGCCAGCCTCTGTTTTCCGGTTTGGGAGCAGAAAAACACTTTAACCCAAACCATCCCAAAGCCAAAAACCCCTGAATGTTGGCATTGCCAGGTTTTTGGCCTTTGGGGAAATGTTCCTTTCCGTTGGTGGACACGTTTGGGTTCTGCCACGTCACCCCCTTGCCTGCCCCCAATATCAGATCCCGAGAGGCATTTCTTTGCCAGAAAAGCCGCCCCTGCCCGGGCCCACCACGTGTCATCAAAAATTTTCAAGTGCGTTGTCTGCATTTTGGGCCCGCAAAGTCCATCTGACCCCGAAAACAGGACAGTAAGCAGGGCCCCGCCTGCTATATCCTGTGCAGTCCTGGTAGTGGGGGGAATTTTCCGGGGGGTAAAGTGGCTCTCGGGCCGGTCCACGCCTTCAAAACCGCAGGGTGGTGGGGCTCTTTCCCTCAAAGGGCCTCTGGGGGCATCACGTGCCCAGAGAAAAACCGTTGAAATTAACTGTCTTGGAGACCGTCCACAAACAGGTCGGGGCTGTGGACCTCTCCGCAACGCCCCAGCGCTGGTGGGTACAAAACCTTGGCCAGGAAAGGTGGTGTGCATAAAGGTCGAAATCAGCGGGGGCCCCCCTTCAATCGGGAGGGTGGAGCACATCCCTTGCCTGGGACATGTCTGAACCTCGCGGCCAAAATTTCAAAGCGTACCCGGGGCGGACTGCCCCGTGAGGGGGCTCGAGTTTTTGAGTTCGTACTTCCGCCCTTTACACCCTGCTTCGTCCTGCCTGGCTGCATTGCGCTCAAACCGGCCTCCCCGTCAACCCTCTCATTTTGACGTGACAACACGCTGGGGAAATTCCCCCCCTCCAAAGCTCCAGCGATTGTGGCAGAGCGCAAGCCCCTTCGCAGTACGAATTAAACCCTGGCCTGCAAGCACGGGGCGGACCTGGGGGGTTGACCACTGAAGGGAGACAGGGAAAGAGCTTGCACCCTCCTTGCCAGTTTTGAAGAGCCACCAAAATGGTCAGTGCGGACAATGCCCTTTTCAGCATGACCATTGTGGGGGATCTTATTTTTGGAACGATCGTTACCTCGAAACATCAGGGCCCACCAGCAGGGGGGAGGAGACACACGATGCGGACACGGACCCTTTTCTCCATCGAACCCCAAGGGCCAAAATTTCACAAATTTTTTTTTGGTCTTTATTAGGCAGTGGTTTGGGTCCGTTTATGCAGGCGGCGCATCAGCTCTCAAAGGGGCTCCCGAGGCAGTCAGGGCTGTTTGAAGTTGGCCCAAGGGGGCGGGAAAGGAGGATGAGTATTCCGAGACACCGACGTTTCCGACGTCCCTGCCCCAAAAAGGTTGGCGCGAAATTTTGGGGGGAGGGGATAGGGAAAATCTTTTTATGGCCCCCGACCCGAGGGTTGGGAATCAAGGCTCCATCTCCACATGGTGCTTGGATCTCCATTTCCTCAAATATCCTCGCTTTAAGGCCATCAAAATGAACAACAGTTTCGGGGTGGCCACCCTCCGGATCCCCGGGACAAAAAAAAACTCAGACTTTCCCCACCCACCCAAATAGAGAGTAAAATGCAGGAAAAGGAGACCTTGTGATTGATCAACTGAAAAACCGGGTTTCGTTGCTTCACGTTCTTTAAATGCACGGTGGAACAACGTCGCGGGGTGCAGCAGTAGAGTGCAAATAGCCCTAGCGGGAGCAGCAGGGAAAGTGGCAGAAGCCTAATGGGTGCCTTGGCAACTTTAAATTACCACCTCACCAACCCTGTAATGCAGGGCACCCATCCAACACACGAAACCACCTTAAATCAAGGTATGAATTTCATCTCAAAAACCGAAGTTTTTTTTGTGTTCCCGGGCCCAATTTTTCTTCTGGGTACCAAAATGGGTGAAAGGGCCCAGCTCGTTGCCACACCATGAGGTTTGTCCTCCCCGCAGCCAGCGTCATATCTGAGCAACCTTTACACAGCCGGAGGGGTCATTACAGACAAACCCATCCGGCTTTCCACGATAATGTGGATCGTTTTACTTTTTATCAAGATGAATCAGGGCATGGATCTCGATGATTTTGGCCCCCCAAATTTCCGAGGGCCCCGTTTTGTTGCCGGTTTCTTCACATTCCTCTTCAACAGAAATGGGCCCCTTGAAAACTTTTTTTTTTTTTAAATTTAAAATTTTTCTTGCTGCAAATTTATTTCATTCCCAAAAGTTCATTTTGCTGGTTTTGCTGTAAGGAGCTGAAAAGCGCAAGGTTTCTGACAAAACCGATTCCCATTTACTCAATTTTTCTTTAAAATTTTTTCGATTGCAATGGCTGGGGTTCATGGCGCTGTGAGATAAACATAATCATGGGTTTTTGGGAACAGAAATGGGGGCTTTTTTGTGGCATTTCTCCTAAAAAATTTTTTAAAAGTGGTAGAAGTCATTTTTATATTTTTTTTTTGGGGAGTTGCTTTGAAAAGCGCAAACACGGTCCCTATTCAAAAAAATGGGTTTTTTTAACAGAATTTGTTCTTTACAATTGTTTAAAATTGGGGCCCGGTCAGTTTTGAATTTTTTGGGGGATTTTTTTTATGAAATTCGGTAACTACAGGGCCTAAGTAAAAATGTGGTTTCTAACAGACATTTGTTCTTCACAATTGTCAAATGGCTCAAGGTGATGGGGTGTCAAAACAGGGAAAAGGTAGGGCCTGTTAATGGACACAATTGAAAAGGTTGTTTTTGCAAGTTTTTAAATAGCTAGCAATTCCTTAGTGGGGAAAAACCCTTTAATCAATTAAAAAAAAAGAGAAACAAAAATGTGGGTGGGGTTCCAACATTTTAAAAAAAGTGTTTTCTAGAATTAAACTACTAAAAAACTTTCATGTACAAAATAGCTGATACAAATTTCCTCTGAATTGACAAGGAGGTCAGGAAATTGAACGATGTAGGTTACCCAGACATAAAGTCAATGTCCAGTTCAACTAAAATGGTGGGGTTTAAAGACTCCTTTTTTTTCCGGGACTTTTTAAAACGGGGGTCATGCAGGTTTTTGGGGTCATGCTGTGGCCCAGGACAGGGATAGTCAAAAGCCCGTGAAATTGAAATGGTGGTTGAAAGACTCCTTTTTCCCGGGACTTTTAAATCTGGGGTCATGCGGTTGGGGGTCATGCTGGGCCCAGGGGCAATAAGTCAATGTCCATGAAATTAAAAAGGGGTAAAGACCCTTTTTCCGGCACTTTTTAAACCTGGGGGGAGCAGGTTTGGGGGCCCTGCTGTGGCCCAGGACAGGGAAAGTCTTTTCCATTCAACTAAAAGGGGTTCAAGATCCTTTTTTCCGGCATTTTTAAATCTGGGGGGCATGCAGTTTTTAAAGGGATGCTGTGGGGCCCGGGCGGGTATAGTCAGTAAGTAAATGTCCTGAATTTAAAATGGTGGTTGAAAGACCCCTTTTTCCAGCATTTTTTAAAATCGGGGGGTCATGCGGGTTTTGGGGGCTCTGCTTTTGGGCCCAGGACAGGTATAGTCAATTCAGTTCAACTAAAATGGTTTAAAAGACTCCTTTTCCCAGCCCCTTTTTAATCTGTCGGTCAGACATTTTTAAATGTCATATGTGGTACAGAACAGGTAAGTCAAGCCCAGTTCAACAAAATGGTGGTTGAAAGACTCCTTTTTCCGCCCTTTTTTAAATCGGGGGTCATGCGGGTTTGGGGGCTCATGCTGGGCCCGGGAAGGTATGAATGTCCATTCAACAAAATGGGGTTAAAAGACCCTTTTCCCAGCCCCTTTTAATCGGGGGGGTGACGGGTTTAAAAGGTCTACTGTGGTACAAAACGGGAAAATAGTCAATGTCCTTTTCCCAAAAATGGTGGTTCAAAGACTCCTTTTTGGGCACTTTTTAAATCTGGGGTCAGAGGTTTGGGGCTCATCTGGGACAGGACGGGATAGTTTGTCCAATAAACTAAAATGGTGGTTCAAAGACTCCTTTTTCAGGCCTTTTTAATCTGGGGTCATGCAGTTTGGGGTCAGCTGCTTTTCAGGACAGGATACCCCAAGTCCATTTCAAGTAAAATGATGGTTCAAAAAATTCTGCCTTCGGGCCCCTTTTTTTAATTTGGGTCTGCAGGTTTAAGGGTCTGCTGGGTCAAGACAGCGATAGTAATGGTTTTCCCTTTTTTTCCTGTAACTTTTATAACCTAAGGTGTTGCCTGAATTAGCAGGCATTTTTGCTGTTGGGATTTTAAAATTCCCCCACCCTTCTTCCCCCTGTTTGGGTTAAAAAGAAGGTTTTGTTCCCCCCCTTAGACTTAAGGGTCATCGGCGAAAATCTAAAACGACTATCAAATCGTCTTGAAATTCCCGATATCGACTATGACCCATGACAATAGTCAACGAATCGCTCATTACTAGAAATAATAAATAAACTATCCCCTCTAGACTGATAAATAATTGCCCATATAATGAAAATACAGGGCCCTCATAGAAATTTAAAAAGTAAATATGGGCCCCCACATTAAAAAAAAATATAGGGCCTCTGTATTAATTAAAAGAGATAATGGCCCCTGTATTAATTAGAAGTAGATATAGGCCCCTGTTTTAATTAGAAGTAAATATATCCCCTGTATTAATTAAAGTAAATGAAAGGCCCCGTATTAATTAGAAGAAAATGTAGGCCCCCCTTATTATTTTAGAATAAATGTATGGCCCTTTTTTTTAAATAAATAAATTTATGGCCCCTGTTTTAATTAGAAGAAAATGTTGGGCCCCCTGACTTTTTAAATAGATACAGGGCCCTTTAAAATTAGAAGTAAATATAGGCCCCTGTATTAATTAGAAGTAAATGGGGCCCCTGTATTAATTAGAAGAAAAAATTAAACCCCTGTATTAATTAGAAGTAAATTATTCCCCGTATTAATTAGAAAAATGTATGGCCCCCTTTTTAGTTAGAATTAAAATGAGGGCCCCTTATTAATTAGAATTAAAATGTATGGCCCCTGTTTAATAAATTAAGTAGGGGCCCCGTATTAATTGGGAAGTAAATATGCCCCCTTAAATAAATTAAAAAAATGTAAAGCCCCTTATTAATTAAAGTAAATATAGGCCCCTATTAATTAAAGAATAGGCTCCTTATTAATTAAATTAAATGTAGGGCCCTGTTTTAATTAAAAAGAAAATTTTGGGCCCCTTATTAATTAAAAGAAAATGTAGGCCCCCTGTATTTTTTAGAAGTAAATGTATGGCCCCGTATTAATTAGAAGTTAATGTAGGCTCCTGTTTAAAAAAAAATTTAAAATTAGGGAAGGCACTAAAAAAATTAACCTTATTAATTAATATAAAAAATAAATATTAAATTAAAAAAAGCCATTTTAAAAGAGAAATGATCACAACCTCTGGACATTGGGGGTGGGGAAAATTATATGGTAATTAAAGAACAAAATGTGGGGGGGGAAAGGAAAAGTACCCACCTAAGGTAAAAACGGACCATAAAGAGATCCCCCCAAAAGGATCCTACCTAAAAAAAATGCGGGATTTATACGTCCTGTTTAAAAACATCCCCCCAGAACCAAATCCCTCCCCACTAACCCTAATGATTTCCTTTAAAACCAAAAGCCCATTTCACATACAAAAACGAACTCATGGGAAACCGGGCCAAGTAATGAAATTTAAAACGGTACCGGAATACCCCCAACATGTTTCGGAAACCCACAAAGGCCAAAACGGGGACGGTAAGGGGGCAAAAAAGGGTGAATAGAAAACAACAAAAAAATTTCCCCCCGTTGAAAGCCCGGGCTTTAAAAAAGTGTTTTTTAAAAAAATAAAAAAATAAAAATATCACACCCCTTAAAGAGCTTACCAAATGGGAAATTGGGGTAAAAAAAACAATTAGAAAGGGGGCATAGGGGCCCCAAAAACGCCGGGTTTCACCCTATGGGGGGTTCCCCTTCCCCCCCCACCACCCCTTTTCCCCCCCCCCCAAACCCCCCTTTTTTTTGGGTGATTCCCCCCTTTTTAAATTTTAGGGAAAAAAGGGAACCTGGTTGAAAAGGGCCCCCCCCCCAGATCACCCCCCCCTCCCCCCCACGCCCCCCCCCCCCAGGGGGGGGGAATTTATTGGGAAAAAATACCCCAAAAGGGGGCCCAAACCCCCGTTCCCCAGAAAGAAAAACCCCGGTAAAAAACCAAAGAAGGACGTATCAGAAAACCAAATCCCGGGGCCTTGAGATAAAACCCCACTCGCCCAAGGGGGATAAAAAAGAAAGATATTGCCGGCATTTCAAACCCCGGAAAAACCGGGAAAGTGACGAAACGGCAAAAGAAACGATTTTTTTTAAAAAAAGCATCTCCTCATTCAAAAGGTATATAAACAGTAAGTATATTAGAAAACTCTTGCCACAAGGGTTAAAACCCGCTATCAACAGAGATAAAAGGGCAAAAATTTTGGGAATCCCATATGGTAAAATTTAAACAATTGTGAATAAATTTTACCCAAAAAATTTAGTAAATAAAAAATTTAATCACAGGGCCCCTGCATAAAAAAAAAGGATAAAAAAAACAGAAAAAAGAATGACACAACAAAAAAGCAAAGGGGGGCCAAAACCTAATTTACATTCACAAAAAAACACCCAAATTTTTTGGCGGGCCAATTGGGGCCCCCTCGGGGACATCGGCCCCAATTTTGAAAATCCAAAGGACCCCATTGCAGAGTAATAAATTTAAACCGTTTTTTCCTTTTAAACGAACTTTCGGGCCCAAAATCAAAATCAAAGCCCTTAAATTTTTAGGCTTTTTTGGGAAATCTCCATTGGGGTTTGAACCGTAAATGCCCCAAAAAAACTTTGTGTCTCCCCTTTTTCGGTTTACCCCCCCCAATTTTTCCCCCAATTTAGGGCCCGACGGAACCGCGCGTATCTTCCCAAATAATTTTTCCCCACTTTGTCATTTGATCCCGGTAAAAAAATTCCCCGGGGAAACGACAGTTAAATAAAATGCCCGGATAAAAAAAATTGGGACCCCCCATTTTTTATGTTTTCCCGGGAATTTTTAAATTAACCAATTTCCCAGAAAAGGGGGCATCCAATGAAATTCCACCCCTTTTAAAAGGGCAACCTACATTTTTTGCCCTTTTTCTAGCCGGGGTTTTAGAAGGGGGTAAGGGGTTTGTAGTGACCCCCAAAAAATTTTATTATAAAAAAACCCCCCTAGGGTCCCTTTCCTATAAGGGGAACCAAGGGAAGGGGCCCCCAAAAAACCCCTTTTCTCTAAAAATGGGCCCCAAAGCAATAGAATTTTTCCCCCAATTTTTTTGTCAATCTTTCGACCCCCCGGGTTTTTCCTCATCAAATGTACCAATGATTCCGCTGGTTCTTTATTAGGACCCCCGTTTTTTTTTTTAAATTTTTTTTTGGAACCCAAAAAACCCTGAGTCGGAGTGTAATGAAAGGGGGGAAACCCCCTTGAAAAAAGGGGACTTTTCCCGGGAAAAACCCCTTTTCCCCCCAAACCGTCTTTTAAAAAGATAAAGGGGGCTTTTTTTTGTTTCGGAAACCCCTAGAAAAAATTTCCTCCGTTTTTTCCGGAGAAACTGCCCCCCTTTTTTAAAAAAACCTTTTTTTTCTGGAAAAACAGGATGGCTATTTCTGCATGCAGTAAAAAGGTTTGAAGTTTGTGGGTTTTAAACAAAAAGGGTGTGGTAAAAAATGTTACCTTTTCGAATTTTTATTATATTTAACATCCGGGAAAATTAAAGTATCTGGGGGGTTTTTTCAAAAGGGAAAATTTTAAAGTCCCAAAAAATTACAGTTAAGGGGGTTTCCAATAAATTTGAAAAATTTCCCATTTTAAAACCTCCACTCCAAAAAATTAGAATTCGCCCTATGTAACGTTCCATGGGGACTTTTGGATTTCCCTTTCCAGGGGTGTAAGCCTGTCTTTAAAAAAACGTGGGGGCCCCCTCCCCCCAAAACCGAGGAACAGATTTGCAAAAAAATGGAGAAACGGGGAAAAACTCCCCCAAGGCATTTTCCCCCCAAACCTGGTGGAAAAAACCTCCTTTTTAAACAAGAAGCAATTTTTGGGGTAAGAAAAAAAACCTCAAAAATTTGTAAACAAAATAAAATTGTTTTGGGCCCAAAAACGTTTTCCACCCCCTCGTCGCAAAAAAAAATTCCATCCCTTTCAACCCCAAAAAGGGGGTTAATTATAGTAGTTGCTTAAACCCTCGATGCTGGCAAAACCGGGAAATTCCGGGTTGCCACCGGGAATCCCATCCAGTTTACCAAAAAAGGTCATTTGTGTCCCGAGTATAAAAATGATAACATTTTAAACTCCACCCATAAAATTTTAGTATACCTATGAAAACTGCCATAGACAAAGGAAAGCCCCGTCCGTGTGTAAGTTTTCTTTAAAAAAACGTGGAGGCCCTCCCCCCAAAACCGATGTAAAAATTTTTGGGAAAAATAAGATGGAGCCCCCCAGGCTCCCCCATGGCATTTTTCCCCTTTCACCGGTGGAAAAACCCTTTTTTTTTAAACAAAAGCAATTTTTGGGGTAAGAAAAAAAAACTCAAAAAAAGTAAAACAAAATCATTTGGGGGGCCCAAAAACTGAACCCCTCCCGTCAAAAAAAAAAATTCCACTCCCTTAAACCCCACCAAAGTGTGGGGGTATACAAATAAAGGGGTTTTCAACGTCGATGCTGGCTAACCAGCTTTCCGGGGTCCCCACTGTATCCCATCCATTTTAACAAAAAGGGTCATTTGGGTGTCCCGAGTATAAGAAAAATTGATTGAACAAAGGGGGCAAAAATTTGGGATCAATGTATCTACCCCCAATTTTTTGGGTGAGGGGGGCCCAAAATTACCAATACTATGGGCCCGGGCCCTTTTAAGGGGATGAACCCCTTTATGAATTTTGGGGCAGATTTAAAAAAAAAGTTGGAGTTCTCGGAAATTTAGGAAAAAAAAATTGGAAAATTCATCGCTGAAAAAAAGTTTTTTGGGTTTTTTGGCACCCGGGTTTTTTTGAAACAATTCTTTCCTAAACCCTCTCAGGGGGGCCCTTTGGGATAGTTTTTCAAAAGAATAAAAGGTTTATGAAAAAGGGAAATTCCCCCAAATCTCTTTTCCCCTTGGGGGGTGATCTAGGGGGGGGTAAAATGGGGGGAATGTTGGGGTTTTAACGGGTTATGGTTTTTGGGGAAATTAACGAAAGGTTTTAAATTTTTCATCCGGAATAATTTTTTAAAAGGTTTTTATTTTTTAAATTTATTTAAGGTCTTTAACCCGGGAAACCTTAGTTGCCCTTGGGGAAAAAGCCCCCTGGGGGGGGGGGAATTTTAAAGGGGGGGTTTTGGGAAAAAAAATTTGGGGGAGTAAAATTTCCCGGGGGTCCCCGGGGATTGGGGAAATGTTTTATAATAAGGGAGTTAAAATTTGGAAAAATTTTTAATTTAAAACCCCCAAATTTCCATCATTTTTCCTAACACTTCCCTGAAAAGGGGGGGGGAAAAAAGGGAATTTTTGGGTAAAAGGGTAGTCAACCATTGGGGGGATTAAAATTTGGGGGAATTGGGGAAAAAAAATTTCCCCTTTTAATTTTAGTTTAATTTCACCCCGGGGGGGGAATGGGGGAAAAATTTTTAAACCCCTTTTTTTTTTGGTTTTTCCCTTTGTTTACAGGGGAGGGGGGGGGGTCCCCTTTCCCTACTTAAGGGGGTTTTTGGGGTTCCCGGGGTCCCTAAAAAGGGCTTTAAATGGCCTCCTCTTTTCCCCTTTCTCCCCCCCCTTTCCCTTCTACCTTTACTTTTTGGGGGTATCCCCGGAACTTTTTCCCTCCCGAGGTTTTCACCGATAAAGACGAAGAGATTTCAATCCCCCAGTAAGAAGTAAAGATTTTTGTTTTTTTTTTTGGACTATCCTTTTTATCCAAGAAAACGAAAGCTTTTTTTTCCCCGAATGCTGTCAAAATCTCTAAAAAAATTTTTTGGATTTCTACCCTTAATGTGATATTGATAAAAATTTTTCTAAAAAGGGAGTTTTGTAATTGTTTTTTTTCCTTGGATAAGTAGTCCGCCTTTTTTTTCAAACTTCGGCTACATCAAGGGTTCCTTAAATTTTTTTAAACCCCAAAAACCCTCTAATGAAATTTTTCTGTCTTCCAAAAGGAAGTTTTTTTAAATTTAAGGGAAAGAATTGTAGCTTCCTTTTCCCCAATTTCTTAATAAAAACCGGGGCTTCCCCTTTTTGATTCCGGGGGTTGAGGGAAAATGCGAAGAAAACGGGGGGACTATTTGTTTTTTTAATAAATTATCAAAACCTTTGGATTTCCCCCCAATAAAAATTTTGTTCACAGTAAACTTTTGAAATTTCCTTTAAAGGAAATTTTTAAGTGAAATAAAATTTCTTTTGTATGAACTCCCTATCTGAAAAGATCTCCTTAGCCTCACTTAGCCACTGTGCAGTATCAAGACCTGTGTTCATAAATCCAGCCATAACACAAATACTTACTAAATCAAGAAAAAATACCTACAAAACAGTTCAATTTAAGATAGGTACAAGTTCCATAGATGATATTCTAATTGTATGGAGTGGAGTTAAAGCTGAATTTCTCAAATTTATTGACCACCTTAACTGTAATTCTTTGGGACTAAGATTCACTTTCGAAATCCACCCAGATACTTTAAATTTCCTGGATGTTAAATCATAAAAGATTCGAATGGTAACATTTTTACCACACTTTATCATAAACCGACAGATTCAAACTCTCTACTGCATTGGAGACGTAGCCATCCTGTATCCCAGAAAAAAGGTATACCAAGGGGTCAGTTTCTCCGATTACGGAGAAATTGCTCTAGTGTTTCCGAATACAAAACGCAAGCCCTTGATCTTAAAAGACGGTTCAGGGAGAAGGGTTATCTGGAAGATGTCATTCTAAAGGGCTTCCATTATGCACTACACTCAGAGAGATCAGAGTTATTGGTTCCAAAAACCCAAAGAAACGGATCCAATAAAGAACCAGCTAGAATCGTTGGTACATTTGATGGGGAGCCGGGGGAGGTCAGAAAGATCCTGACAAAACATTTGGAAAATTCTATTGCTTGATCCCGATATACGAGACAATAGGGCCTCGCCGTTGGCCCACTTATAGAAAGGGACCTAGTCTTTTAAAATAAATTAGTGGGGAGCCATTATAAACCATTACCTACTTCTAAGACCTGGTTAGAAAGGCAGCCTGTTGGCTGCTTCAAATGTAGTGGGTGTATTGGATGCCCTTTTCTGGAAGTTGGTAAAAACTTCCTGAATCATAAAACTGGCCGTCAATTTTCTATCCGACATTTTATCAACTGTCGTTCCAAGGGGATAATTTACCGTATCAAATGTCAATGTGGGAAAGAATATATTGGCAAGACTACGCGCGAGTTCCGTCACCGTATTGGGGAACATCTGGGGGATATCCGCAACAGCAGAGACACAAATGTAGCGAGACATGTACGGTCTCAACACAGTGGAGATCCCAGATGCCTAAAATTCATGGGCATAGATATGAGTTTGCCAGATGGTCGTAAAGGAAATGCTGATAAGTCATTACTCTGTAAAGAGTCCTTCTGGATTTACACCTTGGACACGATGTCCCCAGAGGGCCTCAATGACCAGCTTAACTTTGGCTGTTTTTTGTGAATGTAACATATAGGTTTCTGCCCCCTAGCTTTGTGTAGTGTCATTCTTTATCTGTTGTTGTATCTTTTGTTTTCATGCAGACATGTGATTAAATTACCATATACTATTGTTTGAAATCATTCACAATAGTTAAGTCTACCATATGGGATTGTCAATATGCCCATCTATCTCTGTTGATAGCGTTAAACATAGCTGGCAAGAGATATCTAATATACTATACCGCTTTATATACCTTTTGACTGAGCGCGATGCGTCCCAAGCCTCGTTTCATAAGCCGATACGTCACTTCCGGTGCTCCGGTGTTTGAGAGCGGTAATATCTTTCTTTCTCTCTCTGACGAGGGGATTGATCTCAAGCCTCGTCTTGGATGCCGATACGTCACTTCCGGTTTTCCGGTCTCTAAACGCGGCTTTGCTATTTCCATACTTGACTTTGGGAAGCAGTGATTGGGCCTTTACACATTCCCTACCTATTTAAAGAGTCACAGTTTGTGATTTGGGTTGGGGCACCCCATAGCTGCCCCCAGGCGTTGGGGGGCCCATATGCTCCTTTCTAATTGTTTTTCAAAATCCCCTAGTAACTCTAAGGTGTGATATATTTTTTTATTGTTTATGTTTTAGCAAACTTTTCAAAGCTTTTTTCCATAGGGAATTTTTTTTTGATGTTTTCTATTTACCTTTAGCCCCCCTTACCTTTTCCCCGATGTGGGCCTTTTGTGGTGCCGAAACATTTGGGTATTTTACGGTACGTAAGTGCATTACATTCGGGGACCTATGATTTGTGCACCATTTTGAAAAGCGCAAATTTTTTTTTGCAACTTTTTTATATATTGTGGTTTTATGGGCGACTTATACATATTTTAAGGGGATGTGTTATTCACTTTTTGAAATATAAGAGTAGTTTTTGTCTGTGACATTTCTGGTAAGGAACATAGGACTTGTGGTAGGAAAAGGTCCTGGCGGGATCGTCCTTTCAACGTTAGCCCATTTTTTTTAGGTTAGGTCTTTTGTGGATCTACTTTATGGTCCTTTTACCTAGGTGGACTTTACCCTTTCCCTCCCCACTTTAGTCTTTTCTACATATAATTTTCCTACCACCCCCATGTCCCGAGCTTTTTGGATCATATTCACATTAAACTGTGATTTTTTATTTTGAATATTTATTTTTAATATTAATTAAAAAGGTTAAATTTTATTAGTCACTTTCCATTTATTGTTTTTGCTTTAAACAGCGTTTTGGAACTTGTACCTTCTTAAATTGAAATGTTTTAGGAATTTTTTCTTGATCCGTAAAAAAAAGAAGTAAATTATGGCCCCTGTATTTTTAAAAAATTAGGGAAAAAGTAAAGTATGGCCCCGTATAACCCCAACGCCTTTTGCCAGTTTTGTGAAAAACTTTTTGACACTTTTAAACCCATCCTGTGATTCAGAATTGTTTTCCCCCGTGACACTTTTGCTTTTGATAGTAAAAAATTTTTGGTCCAAAAAGTCCTTGTTTATTTGTACAAAATATCGTATCGTGAAAAATTAGAAAAATTTACCTTTTTTAAAAACTTCAAAAATTTCGCTCGTAGGACAGATGTTATTCCACTAAAAAATATTTTAAAAATAGCATTTCCCATATAAATTTTGGGTAGGTTGGCATCATTTTTTTAAAAATGTTTTTTTTTAAAACGACATTAGGAGGGTTTAAAAATTTATTTAGAAAATTTTCAGATTTTCAAAAAAATTTGGGCAATATCCCTTTTTTTTTGGGAAAAAGTCCATTTTCTAACATGTTTTTGATTGGTCTGTATGTTTTTTTAACCCTTTTAAATGACTTCATCTAAGAAAGTACACCATTTTAAATTTATTAAAAAAGGCTTTTAGGAAGTTTTTTTAAACCCATTAGGTGTTTCACAGGAATTAAAGCAAAGTGGAGGTTTAAATTTTTAAATTTTTTTGAAGATTTTAAATTTTTATCCATTATTAAAAAAAACACAGTAGATGTGATCAGGGAAAAAGCAACCCTTTAAAATCCCCAGATTTTGCCCCCCTTTTCCCCGAGAAACCCCCCCCTATGGGGGAAAAAAACCCCAAATACCCCCCCCCCCATTTGGCTCAAAAAAGCCCCCCAAAGGGGAGGAAGGAGCCCTACTTTGGGCTTTGGGGTTCATTTTCTTTTCGATTTTATTTAGGCACCAAATTTTTGGTTTGTAGACGGGCCCTAAGGTAATAAAATTTAATTTAAAAACCCCCAAAAAGCCACCATATTTAAACCACACCCCTTAAGGGATTATCCCGGGGGGCAAGGGGAGTATATCAACCCCAAAAGGTGTTTCAAAAATTTTTTTGATTAGGGGTGGGGGGAAAAAGAAAAAAAAAAAATTTCCCATTTTTAGTGAAAAAGGGTTTAAATTTTTTCAAGGAATCCTGGAAAAAAGAGCCCCCAAAAAATTTTGTGATCTAATTTTTTCCCAAGTTGGGCAAATTCCTATATGGGGGGGTTGTAAACTTTTGTTTGGGTGCATGGCAGGGGGGTTAAAAGGGGAAGGGCACTTTTTGGGCATTTGGAACGAAGTTTTTGGGTTTTGGGGCCATTTTTGGCATTTGAAAAAGCCCCCAAAGAAAAAAAAGAACAGGAAACCCTTTCCCAGAAAGTCGCCCCTTTTTTGGATTAAACACCCCCCCGGGATCTCATTAGGGGTGTTTTATTGTCCCTTTTTGGGTGCACAGGGGGTTTCTTTGTTTTTTTATTTTTGGGGCCCCTGAAAAGGGGGGGGGGGGGGGGCAGTTTCGCCATTGTTTTTTGAGCTTCATTTATACAATGTTTTGCAGGCAGTGTAAATAAACTGGAAAAACTTTATAGGGGGGTTTGGTTTAAAATTTAAAAATTATTGGGATTTTATGTAGTTTTTTATGTTTTTATTACTTTTACAAAATTTAGAAATAGGTCTATAAAAAATTTTCTTTTTATGTTGTCCCATTTTTTACAACCATAGCTTTTTTATTTTTTTGTATTTTGGAGGGATTATGGGCTTGTTTTTGCGGGATGATTTTCCCTTTTTTTTAAATTTTCCATTATGGGGGCCCTATGACGCTTTGATCCTTTTTTTTTAAGGTTTTTTTTGAGGCAATTTTTAAAAAATACAGCAAATTTCCCCGGTTTTGTTTTTTATTTTTATTTTTTCAGCGGTAAACCCTGCGGATAAATTTTCATGCTAGCTTTAAACGGGAGGTTTTTTACGATCACGGGGGAAAAACCAAATTTTTTATTTTTTTTATTTTTTTACTGTTTTACACAAAAAAAAACACTTTTATTCTTAAAAGGAAAGCACATTTTGAATCGCTTGTCTTGAGAGCCAAAAATTTTTTTTATTTTTCTGTGTACGGGCTGTGTTGGGGGTTGTTTTGCGGGGGTGGGGTTGACGTTTTTTTTGGTAAAAGTTTTTGGGGACAAGACTTTTTGGTCAGTTTTAAATTGGTTTTTTTAAGGGCGGGTGACAGCGCCATGTGCAGTCCCCATGACAAGTTGTTTTCCCCTTGGGGGACGATACGATTATGGCGAGACACAATTTTATTTTTTTTGTGTTGAAGCACTTTAAAAAAAAAAAAGTTTTTATTGTGAAATTTTTTTTGATCACTGTCTTCTGAGAGCCAAAAATTTTTTATTTTTAAGTATACAGAGACGGTAAGGACTTTTTTTGAAATGAAATGACTTTTAAATTGGTAAAATTTCGGTTTATTTGAGTTTTTGATCACTTTTTTTTTTCCCTTTTTTATGTGTGTGGATGAACAAAAATTGCAATTCTTTGTTTTTTAACAGCATTCACCATACGGATTAATTAATATGGCATATTTATAGGACAGCTTGTTACACATGTGGCGATACCAAATATGGGTACTTTATTTTTTATATTTTTTGGGGCGTTTGGTTTTAAAGGGGGGAAAAGGGGATGTAAATTTTTTTTATTTTATTTTTTGTGTTTGTGTTTTTTCTTTTTTATTTTTTTAAAAAAAAAATTTACACTTGTTTACACTTTTTTTTTTCTTACTTTTCTCCATAGAGGATTAACCAATCCTTGATTGCTGTTAAAGGGGGGGGGTACCCGTGTTTGCTGTGTACTTGGGCCCATGACAACTGTCAGTCCGATGCGGGGCAATGCATTGGGGCATGTGAATCAAAAAAGGGAAAGGGAGTGACTTAGTTCTGGAGAAGCTGGTAAGCGATGCTGCTGTCTATCTGGGAAACAGCGCGCCGAAAGGGGAAGACAGGAGGGGCTCCCTCCTCCTGCCCGCAAATTTGCTCCGAGATTTTAATTTATCGCGGAGTTAAGGGGTTAAAACTGGGCCAGTGTTTACTTCCCCGGGCCTGGGAAACGGCAAGGCCCGCGGTTTTTCCCCCTGGGCCCATGTCGCCGCGCGGGGCCGCCCGCAACCCCCACTATCGAGGACTATGCATACGTCCCCTTTGCGGGAATCACTTCCCGCAGGACAATGCATCGTCCCATGTTGGGAAAGGGGTTAATTAGAATAGATTATGGTCCCTGTATTATTAGAAGTAAATGTATGGCCCCTGTATTTAAAAAATTTGGGGAAAAAAAGCAGATATCGGGCCCCCTTGTTTAATTAGGAAAAGGGTTTTTTTTTGAAAAAAAGGGGCCCCTGTATTATTAGAAAAAAATTGTATGGCCCCTTAAAAATTAAATTTTTTAAAGAAGTAAATGTATGGTCCTTATTAGTTAGAAAAAAAGTAGGGCCCCCTGTATTAATTAGAACAGTATAAGGCCCTGTATTAATTAGAAGTAATGTAGGCCCCCGTATTAATTAGAAGCAAACAATACCCCCTTTTTAAATTTTAGAAGAAAATGTATGGCCCCCTTATTAACTAGAAGCAGATATAGGGCCCCTGTTTTTAATTTTAGAATAGTATATGGCCCCAAATTTAAATTTGCAGTAGAAAAATTTGGCCCCATATTAATTAGAAGTAGATATATGGCCCCTAGATATATGGCCCCTGTATTAATTAGAAGTAGATATATGGCCCCTGTATTAATTAGAAGCAGATATATGGCCCCTGTATTAATTAGAAGTAAATATATGGCCCCTGTATTAATTAGAAGTAGATATATGGCCCCTGTATTAATTAGAAGTAAATATATGGCCCCTGTATTAATTAGAAGCAGATATATGGCCCCTGTATTAATTAGAAGCAGATATATGGCCCCTGTATTAATTAGAAGTAGATATATGGCCCCTGTATTAATTAGAAGCAGATATATGGCCCCTGTATTAATTAGAAGTAAATATATGGCCCCTGTATTAATTAGAAGCAGATATATCGCCCCTGTATTAATTAGAGGCAGATATATGGTCCCTGTAAGTATCCAGGCTAGTAAAAAAAAAAGTAAAATAAAGTTACTTACCATTCTTTGATTCCTGCAGGGCTGCTCCTCCCAGCAGCCGGCATTCGACAAGACCGACAAAACTGATCGTTGTAGATGCGGTGCTCAGTGAGCGCCGCACCTACAGCGATAGGGAAAGCAGAGACTGTAATGAACCACCCCTGCTTTCCCACCGGTGATGCAGCCGCATGCTGTGTGCAGCTGCTAACTCTGCGCGACCGGATTACAACGGCCGCTCAAAGAAGATGCCGAACGCCCGGACCAAAGTCACCGGGCGGCCGGCATCATGTGTATCTGAGGCCGCGGACCAGCAGGGGATGTGCTACGGCCCGGTGCCAGTCTGCGGCCTGGCGGTTAGGGACCCCTGCTTTAGAGCATACAAGAACCAAACATATTAAAGTTTTAAGCTTTGATATACAAAAGGTGCAGTGCTTACAATAAATATAAATATAAAGATAAATAAGATGACAAACACATGTGGACATATAGGGTGACATGTATGAAGATCGGTGCCCATTTTCACGTTTTTTTCCGTGAAAACTGCACCTAATGTTTGTCGGCGCCTGAAGTGCGTTCATAAATGTGAAGTAAAGTTCCCTGCGCCTCGCCTGTGTGTGAGGCGCATTGTGGAACTTAGGCGCATAAGGAATGCGCCTAACATATTAAGTTTAGAGACAGGCTGGACATCAGCGAAAAATCATTAAAGGGGTTGTCTCGCTACAATGATTGGGTTTTAATTAAAAGATCTTTAAAAAACAAGCAGCTTTGCAATATATGTTCATTACAAATGTCCTACTGATTTTGAGCTAAGCCCTGTTCATAGGAGTGCATCAGCTTCTCAAATTTCTATAGCAGCCGTATGTTATCCTTATCTTATGGCTGTCAGGTCTGAATGACTCATCACCTTTGAAGACAGGTCGGAGCAGAGAGCCCCTCCCACACAGAATGCTTCTGTAGTGTAGGGAGGAGGAGGGAGGACTCTGGCTTCTATGTCCATGCTGCCTGGATTAACCCTGTGTGTGCCTGCTTCCTCCTGCTCTCTACACAGATTGAGCAGAGATTAGGCTGATCAATAGATGTGACAGCAGTGACCCTGTTTGTTACTATAATCATGATGTCTGTGGAGCTGTAACTATAATAATACTATACAGATTGTGAACAGTTCATGCTGTGCTGTACTAGGGACACATCCTGAGTAACACTTTGCAGCTTCCCTGCCTCTGTTCTGAGAGGGTTTGTTTGTTGTTGCTGGAGATGTGGAGATATGTAAGCTAAGCAGGGTATTAGGAACACTTGCAGCCCCTCTGTTCTGCTATTAGCAATCATAGACCTGGCTAGGCAGGCACTCACAGGGTTAACTCTGGCAGCAATCCCCCTGCTGGATAGAAGGTACGGGCAGAGAGCTGCACTGTGTGCTGAGGGGGAGGGGGAAGAGGGAGGGGGGAAGAGGCAGAGAAGCTAGCACGCCCCTCAATTCAACTCCCATTCACAGACAGAGGCTGAAAGCTATTAATGAGACAACTCCTTTAAGCATGTTAGTGAAGAGCAAAAATGTATTTTTGCTTCTTTCACCTTTTATTCTATTTAGTATATACAGCAAGAGCCAGCACAGCACAGGTCTGGCTGGGACCTGTGGTCCTCCAAGCAGGATTTCTATGTTCCCACGGCTTATTTCGGGTCGTATTTACGTCCGCAAATACACCCGTATTTTCCATTGGTATCAATTCTAATCTAATTCTTCATTATTTTAGGCTGCTTTGCTGATGTATTTGCGGACGTAAATACATCCGTAAATACGACCCGAAATAAGCCGTGGGAACATAGAATTTCTGCTTGGGGGACCACAGGTCCCGGCAAGACCTGTGCTGTGCTGGCTCTTGCTGTATATACTAAACAGAATAAAAGGTGAAAGAAGCAAAGATACATCTTAGATTTTTGGTATTAAAAAGGACAAAAATTAACATCAGTACAACATCATCATTGGCTTATTTAATTTAAAATTAGTTTAATTTTCACCGTATTTTTAAGACCTTTTCTAGCTTATATTTCTTTCTTTGGAGATCTTATATATATTTCCTTTACACCAAACCACAAAAAGTGGTATAAATCCTAGGAAAAAACTAAAACTTAACTTTTATTAAATTACATTAAATGGGATATAAATAGACGCTCACAAAAAACATCCTAAACTATCAAAAATATCTATCCCTACCAATTGACCACTACCTAACCAGAATAATTGGGGAAATCGCCCTGATAAGGGCGTCCCCAAACACGTACCTCCTGCACTACACCCTAAGGACTAAAGCTAAAATAAGCTCCGAAAAGATGAATGATATACTCCTATTATTCTAAATATAATACATCCCATTAAACATGAAGCAATAAATGCTAGGTACAAAATATAAGGTGTATAGCAGACAAGATGACCCCTGTAACCCTACATGTGCGATAAAATGCAAAAAGCTATGTCCATACACAAATATATGCTGGAAGTCCAAATATGAACATCCAATACCTATTGCTTCATGTTTAATGGGATGTATTATATTTAGAATAATAGGAGTATATCATTCATCTTTTCGGAGCTTATTTTAGCTTTAGTACTTAGGGTGTAGTGCAGGAGGTACGTGTTTGGGGACGCCCTTATCAGGGCGATTTCCCCAATTATTCTGGTTAGGTAGTGGTCAATTGGTAGGGATAGATATTTTTGATAGTTTAGGATTTTTTTTGTGAGCGTCTATTTATATCCCATTTAATGTAATTTAATAAAAGTTAAGTTTTAGTTTTTTCCTAGGATTTATACCACTTTTTGTGGTTTGGTGTTCTATATAATTTTTGGTATATCCAGGATCCATGTATCTCCAGTAGGTTGTCTCCTCCTACTTTATCTTAAGTGGAGTTTCTGTGGTTTTTCTTTTCATATATTTCCTTTAATTTTAAATGATCAACTTTTTCAATACATTGATTTCGTTTTTATCCAACTTTGATATTTATCTTTATTAATGAATTAATTTTATAGACAAATTTTTTTTGCCCCATTACAATAAGTTCTAGCTTCACTGGGCCTCCTCCGACTCAGGTAGACCACATTGAACTAGGTCTGCCTGTCGGAGCTGTAATTCGCCTCATTTTGCCGACCGGCATTCCTACATGAGTCGGAGAATTCGAATCTGGTGCGTTCCGCCCCAGAACGCCCACAGCGCGCCAACAGAACGCCCCTTCATGTTTGGCGCATTCCAAAGTGGTGAAGCTTGCGCCTAACATCGCATTTGAACGTCCGACAGCGGAGACGGCACAGTGATGCGCAGTATACGCCTGAAAACAGGCGGAAAACCCGATCATACATGTCACCCATAGTTGGTTCTCTTCTGTTAAAGAAAGAAAAACCCACAATGGTCAATGAAATAACTAATGAAAAACTAATAATACATTTAAATTGACTGAAAAACTACTAATGGAAGCCAGACAATGGGCGACATTTATAAATGTTGGCGCAGACAGGCCAGTTCTAAATAGCTTTAAGGTAGTGTAGAATGTGCATAATGTATAAAACTGTTCTTCGGCAATTCATACATATAGGTGTATTGTAGTGCCGATACAACAAGTTTGGCTCAGGCAGAACAACTTTAACTTGGGCTGGTTGTATTAACTGTTCTGCACCTAGGTGTGATGTCAAAGAATCATAAATGTGTCTAATTTTAAAAATGTGGTGTGACACGCCCCTAGAATGCCTTAAATCTTTGGCGCTTTAAAATGTAACTATTCACACATCTATAGAACAGGTCTACTAAAGCTATTTGACGCCAGATAACTGCAGCAGCCCCATTCTTACATGTTGCCCAATGTGTTTGAATTATGGTTAAGCTGGAAAAAAAAGAAAATGAACAGCATTGATGGTAAACATGTCTATAGGGACATGTTAAACTAAGCTGTATCCTGTAATTAGCATCACAGGTGCTTTCAAACTTGTCATCAGTAAGTCCACCTATTTAAAGGGTAACAGTATTCACTGTGCTGTTTAGTATCATGGTGTTTACCATATTGAATATGGAACAAAGGAAGTTAAGGAGAGAGTTGACTCAGGAGATAAAGAAAAAAATGATAGATAAACATGTTACATTAAACATACATAGTAAACATCATCTTCAACCAGCTGGATGTTCCTGTTGCTAAAGTTGCACATATTATTTAGGAGAGCATGTTGAGAGTTGTAGTTCCACAAAAATGCATACCTGGAATTGACAGAAGAAGAGAGGGCAGATGAGAGACAAGACGTTCCTTTAAGATTCCATTCATCCCATCATCCTACCTGCTGGTATTAATGCTGCATACACTTAAGGAGTTACACTTAAAGGATTGATGGGACTCTAGCCAACCTCTCTGTATGTGGCAACAAGAGGAAAATTGATGACAAATTGAAGAGATGGATAAAACGTTATACGAGGCCACAACAACTTCTAAAGAGATTAGAGGTTAACTAAAAGGTCAAGGCATCTGTGTCAGATCGCACCATCTGTTGATATCTTTTCCGAAGTAGACTTAATGGAAAATAACTGAGGAGAAAACCACTGTTGAATGCAAATCACAAAACAAAAACGTGACTGGAATTTCGAAAAATACATACTGCTAAGTCACAACGCTTCTTGGAGAATGTCATTTGAACAGATGAGACAAAACTGGAGCTTTTTGGCAAGTCAAAACAGCTCTATGTTCACAAATGCAAAAATGAAACATACAAAGAAAAGTACCTTGTACCTACTGTGTAATATGGAGGAAGGAAGCATGGTTATGTCTTGGGGCTGCTTTAATGTATCTGGCGCAGAGTGTCTAATATCTGTGGGCCCTAACCTAAATATTTTTGTCTGTTTCAATTTACTGTATTTCAGTGACCATTGTGGGTTTTTCTTTCTATAACGGAAGGGTACCAACAATTGCGTCCACGTGTGTACATACAAGCAATGACAGTAATATAAAAAGGGAAAAATAACAGAAAACACCTAACACTTAGGATATAGAGTATTTTCTATTCCTCTGGGCAAGGAGAAAAACTGGAACACAGTTCAGACATGACTGAGCCACTATGCTGTGCACATGATTGGTTTGTTAAAACCATATTTTATAGTAATTGTTGGCGTCCTTTAACTGAACCTTTGGAATATGATGGGAAATGTTAAGGTTAGAGACACCATATGCCTATCATTTGAAGTGGATAAAAATTCAGACCCCATGTCAGATAGCCAGTCACCATGGGTTATCTATGAACCATGGGCAGGAATTTCTGACTGTTATTTCTGACTTTTGCTAAAGACATGAACTATGATATAGCTAATGAAATGATAGCATGATACATTTCATTACAAAGTGTAATGTAGAGGACTAAAAATATTCCCTGGCCCCACCAGAGAAAGTGATTTACAGCTTCCAGAAACTCTTCATGAGTTTTATATTGTTACGGGTGTGTGTTGGGTCGCAGGCACACCCGCACCTCCGCAGCGTCCCATCTGCGATCGGCACCGCAGTCCGGTACGTTCCTGTTCTCGTCCTGGCGCGTGCCCCGGGCTCTGACCCTATTTAAGCCCTGCCTCTTCCTTAGCACCTTGCCAAATCGATAGTGGCCTGTTCCTTGAGAGGAAACGTTCCTGAGTATCTTGTTTGTCTACTGTGTACCGTACCTTCTGCCTTTGTCCCTCGACCACGAACCATTGCCCCCTTTGTCCGATGCCTTCTGCCTGCCCCCAATACAACAATTGCCCCCCTGCCTGACCTTCTGCCTGTCCCCGACTACGACCCTGCTTCCGATTGTACCGGCAAACCTCGGCTGCCACCGCAAGTTGTCACGTTAGGGTAGGACCGGGGTGAAACCCCCGCAAAAAAGTCCATCCCGCTTTCGGCGGGTTTGGGGGGGGGAAAAACCCGGGGACCTACTTGATTTGCTCCCGGGGCGTGGCTTACACCATCGCTTGTGGTGGTCCAGAGGTCCACTTCCACGACCTTACAGTTCGATTTCGGCCATGGACCCCGCCAAGGGGTGCTCTACCAACTTTTCTGACATCACCACATCATGGCCAAAAGCAATCAAAAACCAATCGGCAGCAAGGCAGCGCTTACCCTGTTTCTATGAGAGCAACTTCTCGCCATCAACACAGCAGTCGCTGGGGTGGCCCCCCCCATGGCAACCGCCCCGGGATGTCCGCCAGCCCTAAACCCCGGGGTTGCCCATGCCGTCCGTCGAATTTGATGGAGCCAAAAAGGGCCCTGCAGGGGCTTCATAAACCCCAGTGTTCCCTCCCGTGGAACTTAGGCGGGGTCAGTTCCCGTCTGAAAGGCCCAAGATGGCCGTGGGGGTCAGTCTCCTCTCGGAAAAGCCCTGGCCTGGGCAAACCACCTGGGACAAGGCGACCCGGTCACAGTGATTGGCGCATCCTAGGAGTTTCCCGCAGTGTCTTTCAAAGAAGCTGTGGTTATTGCCGAGCCGCCTTACTAACTCCCAGAAAGGGAACCCTCCGTAGGTGACTACTCTTGCAATTCCGCCCCTAGCTAGAGTTATTTGGGAAATGTGCAGCATTAGGGCCCCACTTTCAGGAGGGCCTCTCCAGCCAGTTTAAGGGAGCCCTCTCCCCCGGGACCCTCCATCTTCTTTTGCGAGCTATCCATCTGGCGACCCGGATTGACCGTCTGTCGGAGAGGGGGAGGATCTCCGTCAAAGAGCGTGTTCAGTCCAAACACGTGTTACCCCGTCTTGCTCCTGTGTTTTTTTGGCCTCCACTGCCTCCTTCGCGCCCCCCAGGAGGAGGCTATGCAATGGACAGAGCCCCCCTGATCCGCAAGAACTTCCCGGGCCGACGTGGGGAGAACTTGTCCTCTACTGCGGCCCGAACACTCCTCAGGGGTTGTCCGCTCCATCCGCAACACCGGAAAATGCAGCCCGGGGCCAGGCCGTGGGGAGGCATCCCCAGTGTGAGCAACCCTCTCCAGGCTCACGCTCCCAGTCCTGGTCACTCCAATTCCGGAGTCTCTTTCCCCAAGTGGCTGTCTTTTTGGGTTTCCCGGATCTGCCGGGAACTTTATGGATGCGCTTTGGTGCCCAAAGTATTTCATGGGGCGCTTGACCAACCCCTTTGGTAACTCCCCATCAGTGGTGAAACTATTGGTGACTCCACCCTTTTTCCGGGCCGAACCGGGGGCCCTTAAAGTGGGCTTTGCACAGGGAGAGGATCGCTTCTTCGTGCTACCCGTTCTTCCGGCTGTTCTCCTGTGGTTTCCCTTGGCTGCAGAGTCACCCCCCATCTCCACTGAAAGAAGGGTGAATTTTTGTTTTGGGGGGTCAAGAGCCTTTCACTGCCTATCAGCAAACCTCGCCGGGGGGGCCCCCCGTCCCCAAAATATTTCTCAATCGTATTGGCCTCCCTACCGTATCAAATTTTCAGGATGTCTTTCTGAGAACAAGAGAGTCACTTCCTCCCCCCATAGACCTATGCCCGGGACCAGTCCACCCCGAGGTAGGGTTTTTCCCACTTCCGACCCGAGACTCGGCGATGTTGGCCCTACATTAGGGAATTTTTAAAAATGCTTATTTTGCGTCTACTTCTTGGGGGGTGCTGGTTTTTCTTTGACAGAAAAAAAGATGGGGCCCGCGACCGTGCATCGACTACCGTGTCTCAACAAATCACCATAAAAACCCCTATCCCATACCGTTGATCACAGAAACTTTGATGTCTCTGGGGAGCTAAAGTTTTTTACCAAGTTGGATTGCCGGGGGCCTATAATCTCGTCCGGTTTCCGAGAAAGTGAGATGGAACAACCTTCAATATCGGTGGGGGACTTCGATTATTAAAGGGGAGCCCCTTTGGTTGTGCAACGCTCCGCTGCTTCCCGGAAATTTGTCAATGAAATTTTTCCGAATTCTGTATGTCTGCTAGTTGTCTACCTGGGTGACATCTTTTTTTTTTCACTCGAAACGGGGCCACCATTTGCACGTACACCAGGGGGCCTGAAACGCCTGAGGGAAAAAAAACCTCTATGCCAAACTGGAAAAAATGCTTGTTCCACCCGACCCTCCTCCCCCTTCCTCGGATACTAATCTGGACAAAGGGGGGCGATGGACCCCACAAACTCTCGCCTTTTTTTACAGTGGCAACGACCCGTTGGCCTCGGGCCCCTACAAAGCTTTTTTTGGCTTTGAATATACAGGCGTTTTTTCCCCCATTTTTTTCTTTGGTGGCACGATGTGGCTCTCACTAAAAAATGCTAAACCCCAAACTGTGGCCAACCGGGTGCCAAAGAGGCCCTTTTTCCAAAATTGAAAGGGAGCTTTCGCCCCCGTCCTGTGTTGTCCCGGCCCGATGCCGAGAAACCCTTCTTTTTAGAAGTCGACGCCTCCTCCGTGGGGGGGTGAAGCGGTCCTCATCCAAAAGGGGCCTAAGGGCAAGACTGGGACCTGTGGGCTCTCTTCTAGGACATTTTCGTCTGCGGAGTGGAACTATACCATCGGGATCGAAAGCTTCTGGCCATTAAGCTTGCTCTGGAAGAATGGCGCCACCTCCTGGAGGGTGCTCAATTTCCTGTGAATATCTTCAATGATCACAAAAATGTCCTCTACCTCCAGACAGCGCAACGTCTAAACCCTCGCAAAGCGAGGTGGTCTCTGTTCTTCGCCCAGTTTAATTACATTATCCATTTCCGACCCGCGGAGAAGGACGTAAAGGCCGATGCCCTCTCTCGTGCCTCCGATGTCATTGGAGAAGAGGAGGTCGCTTCATGGCACATCGTGCCTCCAGAACATCTGGTATCCGCGGCCCCCATTAACCTCCAACGTGTACCCCCAGGCAAGACATTTGTACGCCCTGCTCTTCGGTTGAGGGTTCGGAAATGGGGTCATTGGTCGCGCACAGCTGGACACCCTGGAGCTCGGAGGTCTTGCTCTCTGATTTCCCGGTTCTACTGGTGGCCTGACCTTGCTAAAGATGTAAAAGAGTTTGTGGAAGCCTGTACCACCTGTGCCTGCAACAAGTCACCTCGACTCAGACCTGCGCGGTTACTCCAGCCGCTTCTGGTACCTAGCAGTCCCTGGGGCCACATTGCCATGGACCTCATCACCGATCTTTCTCCCTCTGACGGGAGTACGGTTATCTGGGTGGTCACTGACCGTTTTTCCAAAGTGGCGCACTTCATTCCCCTGTCTGGTCTTCCCCTTTTGCTCCTCGACTCGCCAACCTCTTTTTTAAACATATCTTCCCCGGGTGCATGGGCTTCCCCAACATGTTGTTCGATCGGGAGTTCAAAATTCATCTCTAGATTTTGTCGTGTCCTCTGTTTGCTACTACAAGTAGAACTGGACTTCTCTTCCGCGTACCACCCACAAGCTAATGGACAGGTGGAAAGAGTGAACCAGGTTCTGGGTACCTATCTACGCTATTTCATATCCGCTAGACAAGATGATTGGTCCGGTCTATTGCCATGGGCGGAGTTTTTATATAATTCTCTGGACTCTGATTCCGCTGGGCCATCCCCCTACTTCATCGTCTTCAGTCAGCATCCCCGCCAACCCTCCGCTGCCCTCTGCCTCCTTCGATGTCCCTGCGTTGGATAATCTGGTCCGCGACCTATCTGCCGTTTGGAAGGAGACGCGCCGATCTCTGCTCCAGGCCTCGGCCCGTATGAAGGTCCAAGCGGACAAGAAAAGAAGACCCCCCCTTCCTTTGTCCTGGGGGATAAGGTATGGCTGTCTGCCAGGTATGTCCGCATTAAAATCCCTAGATACAAGCGGGGCCCCCGTTTTTTTAGGTCCATTTGAGGTCCAGAAGCGCATCAATCCAGTGGCCTATAAGCTCTGGCTCCCTCCAACTATGCGCATCCCAAACTCCTTCCACATCTCCCTGCTGAAACTGGTCATCCACAACCGGTTCTCCCAATCTGTGGTTCCCCCGTCTCCCGTGGCTGACTCCACCAATGTTTTTACCATCAAAGAGATTTTGGCCATGAAGACGGTTAGGGAGAGACGAAGAGGGGGAGGCCAAAGGGGGGGTACTGTTACGGTGTCCCTGCGATCCCCGTGTCGGGTCGTAGGCACACCCGCACCACTGCATCTACGGCCGGCGCCGCAGTCCGGTACTCGCGCGCGCGCGGTACTACTGGCAAATTTAAAGGGACAGCGCGCCGGTGATTGGTCTCACCGGGTTCTGACCCTATTTAAGCCCTGCCTCTTCCTTAGCACCTTGCCAAATCGATAGTGCACTGTGCCTTGAGAGGAAGCGTTCATGAGTATCTTTTTGTTTCTCTGTGTCCCGGGTCCCTTCTGCCTTCGTCCCTAGACCACGAACCATTGCCGCCTGTCCTGACCTTCTGCCTGTCCCCAACTACAAACCATTGCCGCCTATCTGACCTTCTGCCTGTCCCCGACTACAAGCCTGCTTCACGATTCTGTACCGCGCAACACCTCGGCTGCCACCACAAGCAAGTCACATTAGGGGTAGCGACCTGGTAGCATTCCGCCGCAGCAAGCCCATCCCGCTTTGCGGCGGGCTCTGGTGAAAACCGGACCTACTTAGATTCTGCTCCTTGGCGTGGCCTGTACCACCGCTTGTGGTGGTCCAGAGGATCCCCTTCCACTGACCGTTACATATATGTAAAGATTTCGGGGGACATGTATGAAAACTGTCTAGGTCTAAGACTTCATTTGCTGCCCATAGCAAAAAACAGAGCCCCCCTTTCATTTTTTTCAGAAATGAAAGGGAAGATCTGATTGGTTGCTATGGGCAACAAAGAAAGTCTTAGATCTACACAGTTTTCATACATGTCCCTCTTACTCATACTATATTAGATATCTGACTATTTGAGAAAAATCTTCATTTTTCTTGTTTGGTGTTGTTACTATCGATAACATTTTTAATATTTTTCCAGAGCTGTAACTTTAATTTCCAATATTTATAAATTACAATTCTTGTTTCAGAACAAATTAATATTGCTACTTGAGAAATTAATGTATATCACAATGTTCTGATGATTCTTTTAGAGTATGCATCACATTTCACAACTAACTTGCATAGCTATTTTGTAGCTAATGTTTCTGTTTAAATATTTTTACAAAAAACAAACATAATATTGAATAAACTTAAAAAAAGAACAATTTTCATTCTTCAATACACTAGTGTATCCGTTTTTTTCGTTTTCTCTGCTTAGAGAAGCTGCCACAAATACAGTCTTTTAAGTCTGAAACTTTGCTACTAAGAGCTATTATTATGTCATAAATGATACAGAGGCCATTGAATAAGAAGTGTATTTTGGGAAAGGATCTATAGAGGGGCTCTGAACATTTAATGGTAAGAGCCAGGGGTATTACTTGAATTCATAGAGCTTGATAGCAAAATGAGATGGGCCCCTACTGCCTAATGATATGCTGTGGTTTCAGTTTACTAGGAACCAAATATATGTATAATAGCACCATATGTCACAGAACTCACAGATCATTTGGGGATCACTCAGTCTCATTCAGAATGCCCTGCAGTCAACAGACGAATGAGAAAACATTAATTAATTTGCTGCTCACACTTCTTATACATATATCTATATATATATATATTTTATATAAAAATAAAATATAATATATATATATATATATATATATATATATATATATATATATATATTGTGGGACAGTCCTTTAACGTGCAATACTGCAGGATTTATTGGCATCGGTCATATAAACGAGGAACATAAACAGCAGGGCTTGCTTCAGCCAACAAACAATAAAGTTACAGTCCGTGTTTAACGGTCCACAATACTGCATATGCCGGTCTCCTGTAGTATCAGTCCCACGGTTATCAAGGCCCACTCTGGCTCTCTCACTCACTTGCTCACTTCCACTGAGAGGCAGTGTTGACAGAAGGGAACCACACCCCCTCTGACCTGAGCCTGGCTGGTCCTTATATAGGCAGTAAGCCAGGAACTGGAGTGTGGTACATCCA
The DNA here is from genome assembly GCA_025379985.1 of Phyllomedusa bahiana. Lineage (NCBI taxonomy): Eukaryota > Metazoa > Chordata > Amphibia > Anura > Hylidae > Phyllomedusa > Phyllomedusa bahiana. Next base: position 33,211 of record JAODAL010011017.1, on the reverse strand, counting down.
GTCCTCACCCAACTGCTAATCCAGACTGCTCCCAATAAAGCCACTACCCGGATCACGCATTACTGCATACTACACATACAAACGTGTTCAGTGCCTATTGCCGCTTACACCAAAACAAATGATTGGCTTTATTACACCACTTAGGCTGATCGGTGACACATAACGTCCGTCCCCTACTACCGCACCTTGTGCTTCCTACATATCCCCCCCCCCTCTGCTCAATGCCGGGACTGGACACTCTTCAGTCGCCATCAAACGATGTACCCTAAATAGGCATCTGCATTCCCCTCAGCTTTGCCCGTGGCCAGTGCTCCACCGAGAAATTAAATCCCTGCAGGGCCAGGAAACCAACAGGGTGACCCTGCATTGTTGCCCTTTTTCTCCTTAGCCATTTCACGGGGGCATGATCATGTCCACAGCCTAAATTTCCAACTCATGAGGTATACCGGAGAGAAACTAGTGCCCATTTAATGCTAAGCATTCCACTCAATAATGCGTAATTACGCTCGTCAGGGGACAAGCTTTCCTGCACAGAACTCACATATGTCCTCCCCCATTGATAACGCTGGGACATAACGTCGCCTAGGCCGACCTCTGAGTCATCCATGACTTGTGTACCACAAATTCTCCGGCTAGAAATCCGGGAGCCACAAAAAACCGGCTGTCTACGACCATTGCTTACTTTCAAGTTTGGAAGGCCTCTTCAGCACCTGGGACCAATTTGACCATGGCGGACTTAGCCCCATTGTCAGGTCCGGTCAACGGTGCTTGCCATCTCGGGCAAACTTGGGGATAAACACGCCAGTTAATACCCCACGATTCCCAGAAACGCTCTCAACTTGTTTTCTGGTAAGTTGGTGGGTACATTTTTGGATGGCTTCTAATCTTGTTTACCTTGGGGAGCTGTTATCTCTCCCCCTTCCACTGACAAACCCCAAGTAACGGTCCTCTTCCATCCCGAATGGTTGCACTTACTAGGGTTTATGGGAAAACCACCTTCCTTAGCGCATCTAGGACAGCTTGGTTCTCCTTAAGGTGACTCTCCAATCTCGGCTGAAGATGACAATGTTGTCCAATGTAAGCTGACGCATATTCCCAGTGGGGACCTAAGAACCTGTCCCCAAGCCCTTTGAAGCGTTGCGGGTGCTCCCTGGCAACCCAGAACGGCATTCGTTACCTAATGGAATGAACCCGTCTGGTGTGGAAAAGGCTTTTTTTCATCTCGGGCCTCCTTGGCTAAGGGATCTTCCAATCACCCCTTGACAGGGTGGTGATATACCGGGCTGGTACCTAGCCTCTCAATAATCTCACTGCCCGGGGCATTGGGTATGCATCTGACTAGATACTTCATTTAGCTTGCGGTAGTCAGTTGCAGAAGCGCCACTCACCCTTTAGGCTTAGGTGGACTAACACGATGGGGCTGGACCATCCGCTCTTAGGACTCCTCTAAATCACCACCTAATTTTAACATTCTCTGCACTTTCCTTTGCACAATATTTCCTACAGCCTCGGGATCCTATAAGTTTAAATTCATTCTCACCCTGAGTCTCTGTGCACATCTCATGTTCTAACAACCGGGTTATCCCTGGTGCCTCTGTTGAATAATCCCCGATTTTGGTTGCAGCAGTTGTCCTAGCTCTGGTATGGATTTGAAGAGGAGATAGTTCTCGGCGATCTTTACTGCCTCTATAACTGGTCTCTGGTTGGGACACCGAACAAGATGCCTCCAGGGGGTCTCTATCTTTCCATGCTTGAGCAGAGTTAACATGGTATACTTGGTAGGGGCTTCCTTCTCCCATGGCAGATGGACCCGATATTTGGCCCCTCCCCCACATCCCTTGTCAACTATCTCTGTAGGGACCGTTGGCCCATTTCGCCAGGAACTTGCTCTCCACCATTGGTACTACGACTAGGACCCCTGTCTGCCTGGACTAAACTGTCGCAACTCGTGCTACCTGTTCTACACCCTCCTTGCGGCCTCCCTGCAGCCTTAAGAGGTTTTCCTTAGCCAATAGGGGAAGTACCTGAGTGATCCGCTCCTAGTATTTGTGCCACATGACTCCAATGACCTTTTATGGGGCGTGACCATCACTCTCCTAGGTTTTCTGCGAATATCTAATAGTCCCCTGGGAATGCCTGCAGATAGAGTAACTCAAAAGGGGAGAAGCCTGTGGAGTGCTACTGGGGTAACCTCTCTCAGACATAGAGAGACAGGAGATATGGCACCGGTAGTCCAATCTCGGCCATCTTTCTCTACTACCTTCTCAACATGCGGCCTTTAAGTCTTGTTGGAAATGTATCCACCAAGCCATCTGTCTGGGGTTGGTACATAGAGTGCATAGTTGGTGCACCTTCATAACCTTGCAAAGAACTTGCATGACCCGTGCGGACTAAACGGGGTCCCTTGAATCCGTCAGGATCCTCTTTTCGCGATCCCGTTACTGGAAAATTATGTGCCTATAGTTCCCAGCAATTACCTAAAGAGGAAGCAATTTCTAAGGGGTACAGCTTTCTGAGGTACCTGATGGCAATATTCCCTAAAGTGACAACCACATAACTAGGTGTCCTCTAGCCGACTTTTACCACGCCCTACTAAATCCATTGCTACTCTCTCAAAGGTGTCTCGATAAATAGGCAATGGTAATTATTTGGCTGCGAAAACTGGCAACAGGGGAGGTGATCCTGCACTGAGGGACAGACTGGGCAGTAGTAGCACTCCTGGCCAGTAAGTATCTGTGTTAGAATTCTTTCTACGTCTTATCGCTTTCCCACGGTGTCCCCCAACACGTGACTGAGGGCCAGAAATCCATGACCATCCGCCTGTAAATGGTGTGGGAACCAGAAGTTGTATTCTAACCACTTCCCTCACGGAATTTGGTCAACCCGGATACAACAAATTCGATTTTACGGCAAAATTGGGGAAAATCTTTCTCTCAGCCCGCTGACTCTTGGGGTACCACCATCATGTACCGGAGCCATGCTTTGAAAGCCCCCTTTTTAGGGTCTCACCATCCTCAGCTGAGGTCGTCCGCAAAATTTCCACCTCACCATCCCTACCATAGACGGAGAACGGGAACTCGGGGACCACCTCCATGGTCCAAGTGCTCCTCATGGACTGTCTGGTTTTTTGGGTGTGCTTCGCAGTATGGCAACCTTCCCACATCCCCAAAAGCGAGAAGGGCAGACCTTCTAAGGTCCCGGCCAAATAAAACTTCGTGTAATAATCTCCCCGGTTGAACGATTCCTACATGGTGTGGACTCCTGAACCACCCATCCGGATCTTAAAGTTACTTTGGTCACGGGAAAACACATTGTTAGTTCCCCCATGTATACAGGTGAGACCCCCCATTTTTTCTGTGACCAAACATGGGGAATCTGGCTGTCAGGAGAGTTAAACCAGAGCTTCCCGAGTCCAGGAGGTCCCTTACAGGGGTATCCATTCACCCTGATGGGACAGAGTGGCATCCCTTGTCAGTGTCCCCACCCCCGGCTGTGGCATGGCCCGTAAGCGCCAACAGAGACTACGCCGGCCCACGGAACAGTCCATCGGTTCCAAGCCAAGTGCACCAGGAGCCGCCTCACGCCCCCATCAAGCATGGCATCCCTCCATCAAGATAATGTCTCCGGAAAGGGGGGTCGGGACGTCGTCTCTGCAGGGCCTTGGCCTTGGGACGGGCGTCTCTAGGGAGCTTAGTACAAATGGGCTTTATTTCACCGATCTTAGGCAGATCGTGACTCGTGTGACGCATAAACGTCCGTGATTAAATGGCTAACCGCACCTTTGTGCCTTCCTACAAAATATATATATATATAAAAAGGCAGCACTCAGAACATGAAAACTACCAATGGTTGCCTGCTATGTTCGACTTCCGTCACGAGTCCCCGCAACATATGAAGAAAAATCGCAGCATCACTACCAACTTTCAAAGTGAAAAATATATAGATATATATATATATATATATACTTAATATATATATAGATAATATTAATATGAATATATATATCATATATATATATGAAAAGGGGAATGAATGAATGAATGAATGAATGATCACAAAAATGGTTGTTCGTCCAAATCCCTCCTCTGTGAATATGGAAGTGAATTATTACTGGTCGACTTCCCAAATCATCGATTGGTGTTAATGATGGGCAGAAAGTCTGCCAGTGTAAAAGTACCCTTAGGTGCACACTTGCCCAAGAACCCAATCTTGTATTTTTATTCCTTTGGTTGATCAAAAACCCTGGCTCACATGGATAAACTCAAATGCTCACTTAAGCTGTCACTCAAATACTCACCATCGTAGCTTAAGTTTTGCTAGAATTGCTCAAACTGACAAATTGTCTCCTTGATATGGCATAATTAAATCCTCCTTTCTGGAAAAATTGTAACTTCCGCGTGATTAAATACACATACTCATTGACTCATTCTCATTACATCAATCGGCTGGGTAACGCGCTATGTGACTTTTTTGTTCTCTTCTTGCTTTATCTGTTTCTTTGGGATATTTGTGGCACTATGCTTATTTTCCGTTTAGCCCAGTATTTGTGACTTTTGGGAATTATTATTTGTGGAGAGTTATATTGTCAGATATATAACATTCTTATTATTTTTCCCTAGTCTAATAAACCCACCACTTTTTCTCTTTCATTTCTTTTGTGTGCATCTATTTTATTTTCCTTTTTTTGTCTGATGTTGTCTGTGTTCTTATTACTCATTTGTCACATAGGTTATATATTTTTCTTCAGTAAAATTGTAATTTTTTAAAAATAGTATTTTTATTTTTTTGTCTCTGTATGTTTTCTGGTTGATTATTGGTTAGTGATTTTTGGAGATTCCCTACCATCTAGAAAGGGCTGTTTATTCTTTGGTTAATTATCATTGTCATTTCATGCTGAAAAAATATAGGGAAGAAAGAAGGAGGGGAGAAACAAAAGAAAGAGGAAAACATAAAACACTGGTACCTTAAGGTGCAACTGCTGACTTCCTTATACTGAGCTTCATATGGCTTAGTATATGGGTGACAAAAAAAGCTAGTAGGGAATAATCGTATTATGCTTGGTCTTCCTGGTGACAATGCGTGTTAATACACAACAGCCAATTGGAGTTCACAGAGTTGCAGAATAAAAGCATGATAAAAGGATTGAGCAGAGTCTTAAGCCACTACATTTTTACTTTTTTCTGCAATATGTTGTCCAGGGAAATGTTGCAAAGATGGTAGTGGATCCCTGGACCACCGCAAGCGATCGGCGTAAGCCACGCCCAGGAGTGAATCTAAGTAGGGTCCGGTATTCAACAGAGCCCGCCGCAAAGCGGATGGACTTGCTGCGGCGGATTACTACCAGGTCACTACCCCTGACGTGACTTGCTTGCTGGGCAGCCGAGGCTGTGCGGTACTGGAATCGTGGAGCAAGCTCGTGGTCGGGGACAGGCAGAAGGTCAGTGCAGCGGCAAAGGTTCTTGGTCATGGACGGACAGAAGGTCAGGACAGGCGGCAAGATTCGTGGTCACAGACGGAGGCAGAGAGTCAACGGTAACACTAATGTAACTCAGCAGTTTTAGAACGCTTCCTCTCTAGGCACATGGCACTTACGGGATTCGCCCTGTGCCTAGGAAGCGGGCAGAGCTAAAAATAGGAAACAGTCTCCAGGTGAGAACCAATCACCTGCGGTGCTGTCCCTTAAAATTCCTGCAGTGCCGCGCCGCCCGCTAGGGGAGCGCGCCGCACTCCGGAAACCAGCAGGAGCGCGCGCCGGGACGGACACAGGAGCGTGGCGAGGTAAGTTCAATGTCATGGCACGCCGGAGTGTCCGCAGCCCGAGCGACGGGTCAGCGGCACCGGCCGCAGCGGAGACCGCTGCGGTAGTTTGCGGTTTGCCTGCGACCCACACGGGTCCGCAGGGAACACCCCTTAACAGTACCAATCCCCCTTTAGGCCTCCTCCCTCTTTCTGGCCCGCATAAACCTAGAACAGGAGACCCCGATCCCAGGATATTCTCCTCCGGCTCTCCTTGACCTTTCCTCTGGCCCCAAACCCTTCCAGTCGATCAACCAGAAGAAAAATATCGTCTTCCCCCTAACCGTCTTAGTGGCCAAAATTCCTTGACGGCAAAGAACATTGGTGATCATCTACGGGAGACGGTGGTAAGACCACAGGCCGAGAGTGAACCGGTTACGATGAAGCTTCAGCAGGGAGGACATGGTAAGGATTTTGGGAGACATGCGCATGGGTCGGAGGGCGCCGGAGCTTGTAGGCCACAGGATTTGAAATGCGCCTGAGAATTATCAAAAGGGGACCCCCCCTTAAGCGAATCGTGGACCCAGCTTGCTAGTCTGGGAATTTTAAAGACGGTATATACGCTGTCAGAGAGCCAAACCTAACACCCGGGGCAAAGGAAGGCGGGTAGGTCTTCTTTTCATTGTCCGCTTGGACCTTCATACGGCCGATGCCAGAAGCAGGGAACGTCGGAGTCCTCCTTCCAAACAGCATATAGGTCGCGGACCAGTTCTATCCACCCGCAGGGACATCGGAGGAGGTAGAGGGCAACGGGAGGGGTGGGCGGGATGCCGGACCGAAAGTAAACGATGGAGAATGGGGATTGCCCCATTAGAGTCAGAGTACCAGGCGTCTTTTATCAAGAGAACTCCGCCCTTCGGCAATAGGCCACGACCAAATTGTAGGAGGGGAATTCATCCTGTCTTGCTGACACGAATGTGGCGGAGATAGGTACCCAAGACTTGGTTCACACGTCTTCCACTTGCCCATATAGACTGTGGGTGGTATGCAGAAGATAAGTCCAGTTTCCACTTGTAGGAGAGAGCAGACCCCCGCCAAAATCTAGAGACAAACTGTACTCCTCATCTGAGACAATGTGGAGGTTGAGTCCCGTGCACACGGAATAAATGTTTAAAGAAAATTGCTGGGCAAGCGTCGAGAGCCGAAGGGAGACCTAGGCAAGGGAATGAAAATGGGCCATTTTAGAAAAACCGGTCAGTGACCACCCAAACAACTGTGTTACCGGTCATAGGGAGGCGCAGGTCTGATGAAGTCCATGGCGATGTGGGCCCAATGACTGTTGGAGACGCAAAGTTTGCAGCAGGCCCTCCGGTTTTTTTTGGTGAGCGGTGCGTTGTTGCGAAGCACCAGTAGTACAAGCCTCAACGAAATTTCTTCACGTCTTTGGAGCTAGTTCCGGCCACCAAATAAAACGGGGAAATCAGAGAGGTTGACCTTCGAACCCCAGGGTGCCGCAATTCCGGTGAGCAGTGACCCCCAGTTCAGACCCTCTTCTCCGGAGTGCCGGCGCACATACGTCTAGCCCGGAGTGCGTGCTGGTAGAGTTTCGGGAGCCATGGGAGATTAGGAGCTCTGGGGGTACAATTGTGCATTGGAGGCTTAAAGCCTCCTCCTCACCGCTAGTATCGGATTTACCGCGCACGAGACAGGGCATCTGCTTAAAAACGTTCTTGTCTGCCGGTCGAAATGTAATAAACAAAATCGAAACGTGAAAAGAACATGTACCATCTGGCTTGACGTGGGTTCTTGCCGCTGCTACAGTTTGGAGGTTAAAGAGATTTTGTGATCCGTGCGAATATGTTTAGACGGGGTGTCGAGCACCCTCCGGAGGTGCTCCATTCCTCCCCAAGGCAAGCTAATGGCCAGCAACTCCCGATCACTCGATGTTTAGTTTCCTCTCACGGGCGAAAAAGGTTTTTAGAGAAAAACCCGCAGGTCCGAATCTTGCCCTTAAGGGCTTCTGGGTGAGAACAGCTCCCGACGCCCAAAAAGGAAGAGGCCGTCGACACTCCACAAAGAAAGGTCAGATCCAGTTAATCCGGACGGGATAGGACCGGTGCTGAGGAGCGCAAGGCGGCTTATATTTGGAGAAGGCCTCTTCAGACGGCTTGGCTGCCAAATGTCGGGGTTTGGCGAGTTTCCTGGTTAGTGCCACAATTGGGTTGTTGTGCGACCAAGCGTATGAGAATGAAGGATGAATTGTCTGTAATCATTGCAAACGGCCCAAAAAAAAATAAACGTCTAGGATGGCCCGAAGACCGACAGGGTCAGATGGCCACAGGAGGGACAGCCGACAGTTTTAAGCGGGTCCGATTTGCAGACCCCTTGGTCAGATTATGTACTCCGAGACGGGAGGCAGGTTCGGTGGAACTGGCAACTTTTCCAGTTTGGCTAGAGGTGGTTTTCACGAGATGCGTTTTCAGAACCTGGCTTACATGTGACTGGTGTCTCCATCTGGAGGGCGAAAACACCAGGATGTCGTCCAAGTAGACAACTACGCAACAAACAGTAGATCCCTGAAATGTCGTTAACAAACTCCTAGGAAGAACTGCTGGAGCGATGCAAAGACCGAAAGGCATCGACGAGGTACTCAAAGTGTTCCATCACGAGGTATTCAAGGCGGTCTTTCCAACCGCCCCACCCTCTCGGATCGAATGATGATTGTAGGCCCCCCGCAGTCCAGCATTGAGAAAACTTTAGCTCCCCGGAGACGGTCAAACAGTTTCTGTAGTCAGTGGCAATGGATACCGGTTTCTTGATGTGATCTTGTTTAATGTCCGCGGGGTAGTCAAATTTCACGGTCCTTAGGGACCTCATCCTTGCCTTCTCTCCACAAAGAAAACCGGCACCCGCATGAGAGGTAGACTTACGTCGAAGCCCTTCTGACGATTCTCCCTTTAGTAGGCCGATCATAAGCTGGGTCTCAGTACCGAGTCGGAGTAGACCCGCCCCGGGTGGACTAGTCCCAGGCAGTGCAGGTCGAATGGGACAATGCGTTAGGAGACGATGTGGAGGAAGAGAAGTCGCTTGATTTCTCAGAGAAGAACACCTTGGAGGTTCCTGGTAGGCTTGAGGGTTGAACCTGACATGGTACTTGGGAGCCGCAAGAAGAGAAGACAGGGGCGCACGCCGGCGAGAGTACCTCTAACAGCGAGACTGGGAATCTCGACCCCAACGCGAAAACTTCGCCCGTCTTTCCATTCGAGCAGAGGGCATGGCACAGCAGCCAAGGAAGCCCAGGGGAGGACTAGCTTAGGAGGAACGGGGTAAGTACGAAGAATTGCAAGTCTTATTCTTTGTGACTAGGTCCTACTTGAAGAAATCACCTGCGGTTCAGTCCGAAAGGTGTGGGGTATCGTTCAGAATGCTCACCGGAAACAGACGCGATGACCAAGGGTTTGTCCTGGCGGACCACCGAGAGAACGATATTTGGTATCCACCATAGCAGCGTCCATAAAATTCCACGGGCTGAGTCCTGGAATCCAGGAATGTCAGCCGCACTTGGAACGGAGACCAGCCGGAGTTTAGTTGTGACCAAACTGGCCGCATGAGCCGAAGGAGAGGGATTCTTCTACACTCCACTCTAGGACGCCTCTCCCCACGAATGCCTAGGTCGTGCGTTTCCCGGCCGTAAGGACGGTGAGCGGAACAACCCCTGAAGGAGGTGTTCGTAGACATGCCGGCAGTAGAGCATAGATCCCCTCACGTCGTCGGTCAAATCTTTTGCGAATTAGGTGGGCTCTGTCCACTTTGCATGGCCTCTTCCTCGGCCTGGCTGGGAAGGAGGCGTGAGGCCTGAGAAGGAACTCCGAGGTGCAAGACGGTGGAGCGGGACGTGTTAGGGTTTGGGCCACGTGTTACCTGGCTGAGCCCTTCACCCTCACCGAGAAACGATATCATCGAAGGTCTGAGCCAGATGGAATCAGCTCCACTTAATTAGGACGGGGGGTCCCGGTGGGTAGAGGCGTCCTTAACCTGGCTGGAAAGCCTGTCTTGAAAGTGGCGCATAATGCCTGCGATTCGTTCCATGCCAACTCGGACGCAGAGTGCGAATTGCACAGCATAGTCCACCTACGGAGGAGTTCCCTTGCAGGAGGTTCAGTTAACGCGGTTTCCGCTGAAGATGCGCGGCCAGGTCCTCAAGACACTTCGGACTCCTGAATAAACGTACCCAGATTGGCCGTCGACGGGAATCATCTCGGTCCCCACAGCGGGTTAAGCCCAAGCTAGGGCCCTTCCCAGACAGAAGACAGACCCACGAAAGCCACTTTAGACCTTTCTGATGGTAACTGTCCGTCCTATGAATCCACAGGATTACGCATATTGGTGTTGAAACCCCTGCATTCCTTAGAATCCCCATCAAACTCAGTTGGCATAGACAACCGGAGCTTCGGCAACCTGCGGACAAAATCGCGGACAAGCGGGGAGCGGCTGCCGCGTAAGCTGCCACGGCAGCCTGACTGCTGCGCTGGCTATGGGTTGGTGAGAATAGCTGCTGCATCAAAGATGATAGCTGTTAAGCTGTTGGGCTTGCTGAGGGCGATCTGCTTGGACTCTGGCCACAACTGGCGGAGAGTGTTAGAGTCGCTTGGTAGAGCACTGGCTGGGATCCATTGCCTAATCGAACTGTTTCCAAAGATGGTAGTGGATCCTCTGGACCACCGCAAAGCGTATGGCGAAGCCACGCCAGGAGTGGAATCTAAGTAGGCTCCGTTTTTCACCAGAGCCCGCCGCAAAGAGCGGGAGGTGACTTGTCTAGCGGCTGATTACTACCAGGTCACTACCCCTGACGTGTACATGCTTGCGGTGGCAGCCGAGGCGTGTGGGTACAGAATCGTGGAGCAAGGCTCGTGGTCGGGGACAGTGCAGAAGGTCAGTGGCAGGCGCAAAGGTTTTTCTTGCAAGGACGGGCAGTAAGTCAGGACGAGTCGGCAAGATTCGTGGGCACCAGGACGGAGGCAGAGAGTACGGTACAACGGTAATGGAACTAGGCAGTTAGAGAAACGCTTCTCATCTAGGCACAGGGCACTATCGATTCGGCCCTTGCCTAGGAAGGGGCAAGAGCTAAAATAGGAACAGCGACCAGTGAAGAACCAATCACCTGCGTGCGTGTCCCATTTAAATTTTCCTGCAGTGGCCGCGCGCGCAGAATCCGCTAGGGGGAGCGCGCGCACAATCCGGAAACCAGCAGGAGCGGCGCCAGCCGGGGACGGACACAGGACGTGGCGAGGTAAGTTCAATGCTTGGCACTGCCGGATTGTCCGCAAGCCCGAGCGTCGGGCTGCGGCACCGGCCGCAGCGGAGACGCTGCTGGGTTGCGGGGTGCCTGCGACCGCGACACGGGGGTGCGCAGGGACACCCGTAACAGGAAAAACATCCATATAAGTGATTGCATAATCATAATTTCACAGTTAAAACTTGGTTTCACAATAAATGACAAGCTGCGGTATCAATCCTTTTATCAGGTTATCAGAAAAAATTCCAAACCAATGGTTATATAGTAATCATGCATGGAGGACCAACTTGTATTGTCCTTCAAACAATTGGCATAGACTGGATAATCTGGCATTGGATCATACCCTAAACAATCAGCACATTGATATTCCTATGTTGGTTCAGTTTTATTTCTCCTAAATTCTATATACTTTTAAAGTGTAACATATCTCTTTTGGCAACTGACCTCTTTCAAAGCCACGCACCGTGTTGGATCCATTGTAGACTACAGTATAATTTTCTTTAATTTTATATCCCAGTTGCATCTGGAAATGCAAATCCAGGCATTTTCTGGTCTTAGTTGAGCACAACGAATAATGGACTCTCTCCATAACCCTAAAGGAGGAAAGAAACCATTTAGTATCTGTTTACTGTTTCATTTGTTGCATTTAAGATCTCAAATTAGATAGCGTTGGCCCTCTTTCTACAATATAAAATAAGGTTTTAGTCCATTGGCCATCACATCAGATATATTGTGAATAGAGTAACCATTCAATTTGTAGACATTTCAGAGATAACAGAGCATGCACTGCTTTTAGCAAATTACGTTTTTGAGATTGAGATATCTGGTTTATTATTCCTTTTCACTAATATTTGCATATTAACATCTTTTGTAGACTCCTAAAAGGGAGAACCTGTCACTAGACAGACCCATTTAATAAAAAGCAACTGTATTGTTTATATTATTTGGCTTCCAGCTTTGGGTATGTTCACATCTACTATCATCACTACTTAGTCATCACTACTTAGTGCCTTTCAGTCAGTCAAGCAAGGGAAGGCTAAGTTTACATCTGTAACTATGTATTTTCTACATGCACATGTCATAATAGAATAGGAAAGGTATCAAAACGTATACCACAGCATACTCTTAGGGAAACATGTATGGAACTAGGTGCATCGAAGTACATTTTCTCATCTGTTTTTCCAGAGTGTAAATGCCCATAAATCTATGAAGTGTTTTTTTTTGTGCGTTCATAAATGGTGTCTAAAGTTCATTGCACTTCGCCTGTGTGTTTGGCCCATCATGGGACTTAGGCACATAAGTAGTGCACCAAACATGTATAAAGGCTGCAGAAATAAAGGAAAAAAATGGACATAAAAGAAAAGTCATTAGAATAGCATGTCAGTGAATAGAAACTGTGGTACTGATCTTGCTTGGTGGACCACAGGTCCCACAGATATCTCGGGTGTGCAGGTTCTTGCTGTATGTTAGAATAGAGATGGAGAGGGAGCAGTCAAAAAATAAATTTCAAATTTTAATGTAGAAAAAATTAGAAATTTCAAAATCTGAACACCATCACAGTGGTTAATTAATGTAAAATTAGTTGTTAAGAAGATTCTTAATCTAAATACATTTTTAATAGGAGATATTTTTACAGTTTGGGATATTATAGAAATATATGGGCGAATTATGTCCTCAAAAATTCGTTTTCGGTCACTTCGCCGGAATTTCCCCGACAAAATAAATTACGGTCGAATTACTTCGGGACGAATCGCGTTAAAGAACATGCTAATTTCGACGCTGCACCAAAGCTGCAGGGTGCTGTAGAACGATTGCGCCAATGCTTAAAATATGCATGAGGGAGCTTGTGTTTGGGCTTATACAATGTTGTGTTTAGTATGACACGCACAGACTGGCCAGCCGCTCTTAGAATCGCTTCACTATAAAATTCCCTGGGCACTTAAGAGGGCAAAACTGAATGTAGCCTGATAAAGTCATGCCAGCGAAAGCTGGAAAAAAACAAGCTGAGAGCTCAGGTGGCAACATTAGTGACAGAGTATGGAGGTGACGGCGACAGCAGCAGCAGCAGCCACAGCAACATGAGGTCAGAGATTGGCACAATGACATTCTGGAGGTGGCAAAAACAGGAGTAGGCAATAGAGTGGCACAATGAAACAGTGTGGAGGTAACGGCAGCAGCCCCAGCAGATGCATGAGGGCAGACAGTGGCAAAATTACATTCTGGAGGTGGAAAAAACAGTAGTAGGCCACAGAGTGGCACAATGACACAGTGTGGAGGTCACGGCAGCAGCAGCATGAGGTCAGCCAGTGGCACAATGACATTCTGGAGGTGGAAAAACAGTAGTAGGCCACAAAGTGGCACAATGACACAGTGTGGAGGGCACGGCGAGCAGCATGCATGAGGTAGGGCAGTGGCACAATGACTTTCTGGAGGTGGCCCAAAAAAGGGATTAGGCTACAGAGTGGCACAATGACACAGTGTGGAGGTCAGGCAGGCAGCACACCGCATGAGGGCAGGCAGAGTGGCACAATGGGACATTCTGGAGTGGCAAAAAACGAGGAGTAGGCCACGGGGAGTGCACAATGACACTGTGTGGAGGTCACCGGCAGCAGCAGCATGAGGTCAGGACAAGTGGAACAAAGACACAGTGTGGAGAGCACGGCAGCCAGCTGCATGTTGTCAGGCAGTGGCACAATGAACATTTGGAGGTGGCACAAAAAACAGAGTAGGCCACAGAGTGGCACAATTGTCACAGTGGGAGATCACGGCCGCAGGCAGCAATAGAGGTCAGAGTGACGTGGCAACATATGACAATTATGTAGGTGACTGAAACAGGAATAAGTAGGCCACAGAGTGGCACATGACATAGAGTGGAGCGGTGAAGGTAGCAGGAGCAACAGCTTGAGGTCAGAGTGTGGACTATGACAGTCGTGGTGGGCACGTGCAGACAGCAAAAAGGACATAGAGAAAAGGTTGGATGAAATGGTCACCGCCGGGCCGTTGTATTAAATTAATTCAAATATGCAAAACATAATCCAAACTGTAGGTATGCACCTGCATCCTCTGTCCCATCAAAACCCAACGGATACTCAAAACTTTATCCGTAACCATGGTAGGCTGAGTTCCTTGGAGGCTACTCTAGGTCCTGCCGGAATGCCTGATGTTCGGATACTCCTTTACCTTGCCCTCAGACCGTCACCCCCGATCAAGGGCCACCAAAAGCCACCATAGTGTGGCTACTCTCTCCACCGCTCTCAAGGTAACGCCTTCAGAGCCCCCCGCTTCGCCTGACCATTCTCAAAGGGCCCCAAACAAGGGGAGACCAGATTCCTATTTTCCTCCCCCCACCGATTTCCACAATACTCCAGGGGACCCCTGCCCCGCCACCACGTGCATGAATGACCCCTCAAGAATGCAGACGCATCCCCACAGCCCAAAGCCCTTTCTATACCATCCAGGATGCCAGGGACCACAAATCACAATCACGGCGTTCAACGTGAAACCTCGTTTCCCATCCATAAAATCTCTTGTCCCCCAGATACCAAATCCGATGGCGCACTCGAACAGGCCACAATTCCGCACCATGAATGGCCGCAACCGCCTACTTAAGCGTTATGCGAAGCACTATTACATACCCACCAAAGACTGCGCGTGCGCAACACCTCCAAGGGACCATATCCGACCCACACGTGATTAATCCCGGATACATCAACCAACAACCGCAGCAAATCAGATACAGATGTCACGGAATCAATCACACAACGGGATAGACCCCAAATCGGTACTCCTGGATGCAGCACATTCAATATCACGGGCGGACGATTCCAGCTTGGCAAAATCTGTCAAAACTCAAGGCAGGACATTCCTGACCACCTCAAACCTTCGGATCCCAGCCTCCGAATCAACCGCAAGCTGTGAGGCACTCCATCTGCAGACCGCTCTCTCGCCACTGCCGCTCGCTCCGCTCCCCAGTGCACAATCGAGTGGCCAAAAAACCAATCAAGCAGCCCCAACAGGGGCTAAAAGACAAAACATAAACGTAAACAAAAAACATCCGGATAACACAAGAAATAACCCCCCCAATGTTATAAAAAAACCCGGCGCTGCGTAACATGTCCCCTTCACAAACAGCCCCCGGTATCCCCCCCAGGGGCCACTCCACCGGCCCCCTACCGAAAAACTCACGCCTCTCTGAGTGGACGGTATATTATCCTCGGAACTCTCGAGTCCCATATCAGACCATTCTACACGCCGGCCCCAGCCCCAGCTGGGGCCGCCTCCGTTGCTGCCCAATCCTCAAAGGAAATGCGAAGCAAATTCGACGGGTCCAACCCAGCGCCCCCATCTCCAGCGCCTCAATAACTGCTGTTAAACTGGAACCGGGACAAAAATGACCAGCCGGTGTCTCAACAGCGGCCCACTGCCCCCAAACGATTCCTCCCCTTTGCAAGACATATAACATCTAAGGGGACACCTCAACGAGCCGTGGACCGACCAGCTTGGACCCTCGTCCATCCCCCCGTTTTCTGGTCAGTTTTTATTCTCTGATCCAAAACTCCAAAACCCCATTAGACCGTCACACACATTCCTATCCAAAAGCCACCACCCACTTGCATAGACAGGCATACAGCGCACGATATGCAAGGCCAAAAAGGGCCAGCGAATAAGGCAGCGAAAAGGACAGCGGAATACAACAGGGACACCTAAAATGCAGAGGGAAAACACACCGAAGGAGCAAGCCCCACAATCCTTCCAGCATCGAAAAAAAAAAAATGATTGGGCGGCCATACTATCGGCCACCGATAGCCCCCCTACCGGGTACCCCGCCTCAATGCTTGCGTGATGTGAAAATCCTTCCGTTGACATCCTCAAACCCCGCCAACGAAACCAAAATTCCAAGGCCGACACAAATTGCGAGGGACCCTGGAAACCGACCCAACCCTCTTCTCGAACGATGACCCAAAAAACAGAACAGAAGCTCAGCGTGTCATCGGACCACCTACGCTCCGATGCCCCCAACCATGTACTCTCCCACAACTCCCATGGGCAGGCCTGTTTACGCCCTCAGGGTACCGGCCCGCTAGCGTTGCCCATTAACAACCTGTCCGCGGCGGTCAGACCACGTTCCACACAATCCGGGGGGCACGTTTAATACGCTGTCCGCCGCATCCGGTTCAAGTCCCAAAAGCGATCCCAATTCAAAAGCGAGACAAGGATTCCGCAATGTCATTTTGAATCCCGGGAAAACATGAAACGCCACCCCAAGGCATTCAATTCCAAACACCGCACACGCAGTCTCCTAAGCAATATGAACCAAGCCGGGGGACGGACACGCCGGGACTGCGAGTTATTGGCTTGCTCCAACACCGAGGTTGGTCCACAATGAAAAGCACTTTTCGATTTTCCACTTTCCGACCCCTTAATAAAAACTCGGCCACAAATGGGAACTTCGCCAAATAGTGCCAAATTTACTAACCAAAAACCTCGGTACTCCAACCCTCTCTGGCTCGACCCCACTCACACCAATCTCACGCGCAATACACCTAAACCTAACACCCCCAGCTGCATCCGTTATAATCCTTCCACCTCTCATTGGACTACTACCAGCTCCAAAAATCAACGTCAGTCCATTATACTTCTGCACAAAAAGGCCTCCACATACCCTCAACTCCTCCTTCAATCCTTTGAAAGCGTATGAAGTGATGTGGGTGTTGGGACCCCGGACGTAGCTGCTGACAACCTTCTGCAAAACACAGACCCATGGGATTAATTCAACAAGCCAAAGTTCAACTTCCGAATAAAAGACTGCAAACTCTCGTAACGGCAATTTTTAAGGAGCTGGGACTGGCTACTCGGATCCTCAGGGCCGGCCAACTTATCTTCGGCAAACGACACTCCATAGCAATGGAATGATACAAATCCCCAAAAAACTGAGGCGCGTTAGCTGGGCCAACGTCTTTCTTGTCTGGCGCCATGGCACCCCAATTACCTGTGGCGAACCACTGCATGGCCCCATGCCACCTAAAACAAATCTGGAAACTCTGCAGGCCCAAACAAAGAAGAAGCCATCATATAATGGATCATGACATAACCGGCGGAACATCCCGCTCCACGCCCACCTCCAAATTAACGATAACTAAATCTTCTCGAAAATACGAACAGGAGATCGATACAGACCATTGGCCAGACATCCGATCTCCCCATAAAACCCCCCCGTCCCAAAACAAACCACGCAATACGACAACACTGTCCGAGTGAAAAACCGGTAGCAAACGAAACTCCTACTTCAATGTTGTTTTTGCCATCATCGCCTCCCCCCCGTAACTCCGAACCCACCGATACCGCTTATCAAAGGAGGTTTATTCCACAGATGCAAAGATCGGGTCAATCCCATCATTGACCGAACGATCCCTAGGGAAGGAAAAGGTGATGAATCAGCGATATTTGTACGGCTCCTTTCTTCGGCCACCACCCAGAGGTGAACAATTAAGTAAGGCAAAAGGAAGAGCCCGAGAATGGCCCGCCATCTACCTAGCGCCTCTTCTCGTTCTAAACTTCTCAGTTTCCACTGCAAGGCAATGATCCCAAAGACGACTGCAAATGTTTGGTGGTGTTTGAAGGGACCTCATGCCCTGGAGCAGGGATCGAAAACACACGTAAAAACTTTGCACTCAAAAACTGCGCCTCTCCCTGTTCATGAAATATGTTTAGGAGACCCTCCCATCGCGGGCCACCTTCACCGGCGGTCACACGCCTGCGGATTGTTAGGGGCCCGCCTTTCCTTTTGACAGGCATCTTGAGGCTCCATGAGAGCCGCACTGCACACGAGCAACTGTGTTTAAATTTACAAACTGCTTCCCGAACCGGACACTGCTCCATCATTGTCAGACAGCAAATCCCTGCCTTATTCCACTCTTCCTGCCCTAATATCGAACTGGCTTCCATCCGCTGCGCCGGACCACGCCGGCCCCCCCCTGAAAAGGGATGCCCGTCCCAAGTCGGGGCCATCACCCTCAGCCATGAGGCCAATGTCCTGCTGGTCCCAACCGTGAAAAAAAAATTTTTGGGGGGACGGGCAGATTGCCTTCTTTGGACAAAATTGTTCGTCGTACCTCAACCCATGCCTGGACCGCCATAGAGCCTATGGACCTTCCCCAATGGAATCTAAATAAAAACAGAAACAGGCACGAGCAAATGTTCTCCGGGCCTTCTCACCGATGATGCTACGCACAAAAAAGCAAAAGCCTGCAACCAATTTGCAAAAACGTTTTGGGGATCAATCGCCAACGCCGCTTTTCCTCTCCTACTCTTTCTCTTGTCCCTCTTACCCTTGTCCAAATATATATTTTTTCCAGTGGCCAGCATGAAAATAATCTCCACATATTTATCCTGTCCAAAATCTTGTCCCTGACCTCTTCTTCTAATGCGCCCCCAACGGGACCATCGTAACATACATATCCACCTCCCCTTTTCCTATATCTCAAACCGCACGGAATCCCGCTGATCCTTTCTGCCGTTTGGACCGGATACCGTCAACGTCCGTGTTGCGCCCTTGCGACGGGATTCCGCAGCCTGCACGCAACCCGGCAAACCCCAAACCCCATCCTCCCAAACCAATCCCATTGAAGGCCCCCAGGCCGCCCCCGGGAACCACGGCCCCCCGGCCCCCCCAAAGGGGGAAAGGGGGCCCCCAACCCCGATACCCCCTAACAGCTCCTGCAACCCCTACCCAACCCCGCCCCCAAAGGGGCCCCGGGGCCCCCCTGACCTGCACCTACCCCGCCATGGATGTAGCAAAAAGATGGAAAAAACAAAAACCCGAACCACCAACTGCACAGGGCTGTACCCTGCCAGTCCATCCCCGGATCCCTGAAAAACCTCCGCCCCCTAAACCCTCCACTGGACCCCGGGGGAGACATCATCGAGGGGGGGGCCCCCGCTCCTGCCTGAACCACGATCCTCTCCGGACATAAACCCGCGGTGGGACCCCCCCAGGGGTAATGTCCCCGGCCACGATGAGTAGAGATGAAAAGCCCACAATCTGCTGCTCAAGGACCCCAGGGCCTCCCCCTCCCGGTGCCGGTTGCACTCCCACCGCGTGGCTGGGAGCTCCCCCGACCGGAAAATGCCGATGGGGCTGCCGTCACCGGGGTACCACCGAGGAAAGCCCCAGCAGAGCGCCCATCACACTATCAGGGGCCCGCGTGCCCTGAGGACCCGGGCCCCCTGTGCGGATTCCCCCGCCGGGGGCACTACCTAGCCACTGGGCCCCGGCGCCCGCCTAAGGGGCCCTGGAGGGGGTCCTGTGGGAACCCGGGGGCCAGGTGTATGTCAGGGGTAAGGCGACAGGGCGGACGTGCCCTGCCCGGGGACCGGGGGAGGAGGGTAAGGGGGAAGCAGCCACTACAGAACCGCCTGCCCGCTCCCTTCTCCAAGGACCCCCTGCACCCTGGACTGGCCAGCCATGTCAGGCCCACGATCGTCGCAGCCTCCTTAGTCGTCCCAGAAGCTCCTCCGCAGATCTCCATGGCTATTCCACAGGGGACAGAGCGCAGCAGGCACATCCTCTTCTGCCCGCCGGGCTTCTGATCCCCTGCTCCGGCCAGGGCGTGGTTTTAAATAGGGGGCCTCCCCTGAAATCCGCACCGCTATGCGGCCTCCGTTCTTTCTGTAGGTGGCAAAAACAGAGTAGGCCCAAAGTGGCACAATGAACAAGAGTGGAGGTGACGGCGGCAGGAGCAACATCATGAGGTCAGACAGTGGCACAATGACACATGTGGAGGCACGACACAGCAGCAGAGGTCATGCAGTGGCACAATGACATTCTGGAGTGCAAAACAGTAGTAAGGCCACAGAGTGGCACAATGACAGAGAGTGGAGGTGCCGGCGGCAGGAGCAACAGCATGAGGTCAGAGAGTGGCACAATGACAGAGAGTGTAGGTCACAGCAGCAGCAGCAGCATGAGGTCAGAGAGTGGCACAATGTCACATAATCTCAAAAAAATTGGGAATCTCGCAAGAGAACAGAGAGTGACTTTTGATCACTATTAGAGATGGGCGAATTTCTCAAAAATTCGATCGGTCACTTCGCCTGGACTTTTCCGACAAAATCGTTTCGTTCCGAATTACTTTCGGCACGAATCGCGTTTAAAAAGCGTCGTATTTCCAGGCTGCACAGAGCAGCATGTGCTGAAGAACGTTGTGCCATGCTTAAATACTGCAGAGGAGCTTGGTTTGGTCTTCATACAATGATGTGTTTTAGTAATGACACGGCACATGACCTGCCGACGCCTCTTAGAATCGCATCACTATAAAATGCCCTGGGCACTATGGGGCAAAACTGACCAAAAACTGAAGCAGGAAAACGTATCCTTATAAAGTCATGGCAGCAAAAGCTGAAAAAACAAACTGAGAGCTCAGGTGGCAACATTAGAGACAGAGTGTTTGAGGTGACGGCGCATCCACACCATGATGGTCAGACAGTGCACAATTACAATTTGGAAGTGGCAAAACAGACCAGGCCGCAGAGTGGCACCAATGAAACAGTGTGGAGGTCACGGTGGCAGCAGCAGAGGTCAGCAGTGGCACAGTGACAAATTCTGGAGCTTGGCAAAAAAGGAGGTAGGCCAAAGAGTGTACAATGACACAGTGTGGAGGGCACGGCAAGGAGCAACATCACAGCAAAAGACGAACAGTGTCACAATGAACAAGTGTGGAGGGCACGGCCAGCAGCCACATCACAGCATGAGGTTCAGACAGTGGCACAATGAACAAATTCGGAGGTGGCAAAAACAGGAGTAGCCACATTGTGGAGGGCACGCAGCAGCCACGCAGCAGCATGAGGTCTACATGCCGCAATGACACAGTGTGGAGGGCACAACAGGATCACAGCACCATGAGGTCAGAGAGTGCACAATGACAATTTCTGCAGGTGGCAAAATAGTATTAGGCCATCAGACGGCACATGACTGAGAGTCGTAGGTCACGGCGGCAGCAGCATGAGGTCAGGCAGTGCCACAATGACAGAGAGTGGAGGTGATGACATGAGCAACAGCATGAGTCCAGAGAGTGGCAACAATGACATTCTGGAGGTGGCAAAACAGTACCAGGCCCGCGAGTGGCAACAATGACACAGTGTGGATGTCCACGGCAACAGCAACAGCAGCAGCAGCAAGAGCAACATAGAGTGGCACAATGACAGAGTGTTGAGGTGAGGGGGCAATACCAGTCCCTGGTAAAGACGTGATAGGGCAGATGTAAGGGAGAAACTATCAGCAGATGTGTGGCATCAGGCGGGTGCGCATCAAATAGTGGGCTGAGGCAGGTAGTTTGAAACCAGACTGACGCCAAAGGCATTGGTGTGTGGAAATCCAGGCCGATCCACGCCAGATTCAATCATGACAAAGGAACAGTCGATCAACATTTCCCGTGGACAAGCGGGTCTCCTTGGGGTAACGATTTTTTGGCCCCCGCCGCACTGAACACCCGCCCTGATGCCACACTACTGGCCGGGCAGGACAGCTTCTCCACTGCAAACTCGCAAGTTGCGGCAACACATCCAGTTTTGGCTGCCCAGTAGTCCCACGGATCTTCTAACTTGGGTTGGCAGAGTGCTGTCCAATAGGCCACAACCTGTTGGTTCAGGATGCTCATGTCCTGCTGCTGCTGCGTTAGCTGGTGACTGCCCTCCTCACTAGCGGTGATGGAACTGCTCCATTATGACTCCAGACTTAGGTTACTCTGATGGAGCTGGTACTGCTGCCTACCCCCCCACTTCCTCCCATCAGCCGCGGCAGTAGTACGTGAGCGCTGATGAACCCCCCGTCAACCTTAAGAGGAGACGATGCCCGCACATAGGCAGCGCCACTGATTACGGAGGATTTCCCTATAGTATTTGAGTTTGTCTTCCCTCTCAATAGCTGGGAAAAGGCTCCCATTTTGACCGTAGCGAGGGGTCCAATAGGGTGGAGAGCCAGAAGTCATCCCCAGCCGATGCTGACATTTCGCTGTCACTAGCCATGGCAAATAAGCATGCTGCGGGACATATGCACAAGTGACTCCGAGGGCTCCCTGCCTCCATTTCCACTGTATACTGGCCACGGTGCTTGGGATCATCTTCCTCGTCTTCCTCATCCTCCAATCCACCTCCTCCACTGCTCCTGCTCCTCCTCTCTTGTCCACCTGGGTAGAAAACAATTCCCACCTCAAAACGCCAGACAAAGCAATCTAGGCTATGCCAAAGTCCCTCCTCTCCTCCACCACCTCCATACATCCCCACCGGACTTCATGATCCACGAGAAAGTAGTCGCACATCTCCAGTCCCCTTCCCAACAGATTTTTTCAGCATCTGTTTCCAGGACATGAAGCAGAGGAATTAACGATTATTCATCCCGTATCCTGCGACTGGATAAATAACGTGCCTCCTCGACATGGCCCAACAAACTTCAGTGTCCCCACGCATGAGCTGCCACTGGCTGACATCAAAGTTTACACATGGGGAGTACGTCTGTACTGCCTGGATCATCAAAAAATAGTTTAATGGCCTTTCTCAGTTCATACAGTCGTCCAACATGTGCAGGCTGTAATTCCCTCGGGTGGAAACATCGCATATCAGATCGTGTTGCTGGATGCCAATATGCCGCTGCAACTCGATGAGGTAGTTCCTGGCTTTGTACGAATGGATACAAGGTGCATGCACAGTTTCCTGGCCATTTTCATAATGTATCTGAAGAACGATGGAAGACTTCAGGAACCTTTTTTACAACAGATAGAAACACGTGCTCCATGCAGGGCGCAAGGATCCACCCCTCCTCGTGCAGCGCGGACACCAGGTTCCTCCCATTGTCCTCACCATGGTTCCGATTTTGCAGTTGGCGCGAGAAGCCCACACATCGTCGTTCTTTCTGTGCATGACGCGGACAGTACCTCCCCTGTGTTACTTCGTTCGCCGAGTCAAGCAAGGTTTAAACTGCGTGACAACCGCTGTGCCCTACACATGTGGTAAAGATGGAGCATACTTGTGGAGGCTGAGATGGTGGTGGGGTGAGGAGGAGGGACCGGACATTGCGCAGAGCAGCAGTTTGACTACGTGGAGGAGAAACGTCGTCTCCTGTTCCAAGTTTGTTGGTGTGCCTGGGCAGGAAGCACAACACCCAGAGGGCCGTAAAGGACATGTACTGGCCCTGACCGTAGTTACAGCTCAGACGTCCGCGCTGCGTGTACCTTTGCACAAACGATAAGCTCAAGGACTGACCCCTTTCCTGTTTCTACATATTTATGAAGTGCTGAAGTGCTTTTAGGAAAAGAAATTACGCTTGAACCTCTCCCCATCTCGGCTCGGCAACCAGCCATTAGTTTCTCTGAAAGGGGCAGATCCACCATTGGAAAGGGAGGGACTGCAGTACCAACAACTTGGACAGGAGCACGGTCAGCTGCTGCACCTTAGGATGGATGGACGCATACTGTTGTCTCTTTACAATCGCCTCTCTGAACTACTGCTGGCGCCATAGTATCGATGAGCAGGAGCATCTTACCGGGAGAGGATGTCCAAGAGAAACACTGCCTTCTGCAGAGGGTGAGGAGCCTTGACAGGCTGAAATGGCATGCGTGCCACTGGCCGCTGCTGTCTGCTTGCAGCGTCTGGATGGAGCACCAATCTGAGCCACGAAACACCAGGCCACCGTATGGTGACGCTGCATGGTGTTGACGCAGGGCCGTTGTGCCAACGTTTAGATCCCTGCCACGCTTCACTTTCTGCCCACAATTCTACTATACCCATATTCGCTCCTCCGGTTGTCCTAGCAAAGAACTGCCACACCGCCGATGTACCTGATTTTACCGCCACGCTTCCGCAACTGAGTGACACTGCCGCCTCTGCCCTCGCTGAGCCCCTGTGCCGCTACGTCTTGGACCTGCGAAGCGGGTTTTACTACCCCAGTGGCCGCTTGGCTCCCGACCTCCCACTGCTGCTACCCTGCTGACTCACGGCCACACAACCCACTTGCTGCTGCGCCGCTGCCTGACGCGCAGCTGACCGCCCTCTTCTCCTGACGATGATGAAGCCCCTTGCTTCACTCCGGCTCCCAAGTGCGGTCGGCTAACTCATCATCTATTTGTGTTTCAACTACACTACAGTCCTTCATACCGGTCTTGGTAATGCCGAGGCTGACCTCTCACCACATGACCTCCCATGCCACTCACCACATCAATACTTTGCCGCCTACTGCAAGAAGCAGGGATATAGGTGCCCATTTCTTCGCTGCCAAGTACTGCTGACTGCCCTCCTCAAATTGTTCATCTCGCAATATAGTGGCGCTGAGCCCAGACCACATAGGTCAGATCCCCTGGCTGAGGGAACAGGATGGGACAAGGCGCTGAGGACAGGTGAGGGCCGCTGACACCCCTCCCGGCCAAGCAAACTAAGTGTTGTGTCTAGGTTCCCACCGACTCTTGCTGTGTATGTCAGATGTCATCTGGGAGGAGAGGATGACCTAGTCAACCATCAAGAACCCTTGGTTTGCTGAACAACACACGGCCGCAAGATGCCAGCGCAGTTGTGGCCTCACCGAGTGACCCCTGGCTGCGACGTCCCCTTGCTGTGCTGCGACCTGGGCCGTTCAGAAATGTTTGGTGCCACTGCCCACTCGCAGTTGCAGAGCCTGCCACCTCTCTGTCTTACATACTGTTTGTTTTCTAAATGTACAGACACTGTTTGATTAAGCTATCTGTATAAGATAAATATACACCCTGTTTTTGACTCCAAATGGAACCAGTAGACAAGCTTGGTTAACCTTGGATAAATAAATTGCGCTCCACAAATGCCAGAAAAATTTACTTTTATGATGTCCGTTTACAAGCACTGGTGAGTTTTAACTAAGTAAAAGCACAATCAGGCTTAATTAACCTTTGCTTGTGAATTATGCTACAAGATAAAATGTATATTTTCTTCGGTGTTGAAAACGACGGTTAATTTTTGTCAGCACAGCAGCAACACGCTTATAAACCCCTGGATGTAAATTTGCGCAATAGAATTGAGCCACCACAAACTAGTAGCTTTGTAGCGTGTTTACAATGGTGAATTTCTACGCACACAAAAGAGATAAAATGTATTAACCTTGCTTTGAATTAGGCTACCAAAAAAAAATAATATATTTGGCGTTGAAAAGACGGTTATTTATTGTCAGCACACCAGCAATAACAACGCTAATTAACCCCTGGATGTAAATTGCGCATAGAATTGGAGCCCCACGAAACTATTACTTTGTAGCGTGTTACAATGGCGGATTTTTCTACGCCACACAACAATAGATAAAATTTAATATAACCTTGGCATGTGAATTAGGCTACCAAAAAAAAAATTATATATTTGGCGTTGAAAAAGACGGTTTATTTTTGTCAGCACAGACAAAACAACGCTTAATTAACCCTGGATGAAAATATGCACAATAGAATGAGCACCACAACCAGTATCTGTAGCGTGTTTACAATGGCGATTTTCTCAACGCCACACAACAAGAGATAAAATTGTAATTAACCTTTGCTTGTGAATAAGGCTACCAAAAAAAAATATATATGTGGCGGTGAAATATACGGTTTAATTTTGTCAGCACACCAGCAAAACAACGCTTAATTAACCCCTGGATGTAAATTGCGCAATAGAATTGATCCAACCACAAACTATAGCTTTGTAGCGTATTTACAATGGCGTATTTTTTCTACGCCACACAACAAGAATAAAATTGTAATAACCTTTGCATGTGAATTAGGCTACCAAAAAAAAAATAATTAATTGGCGAAGAAAAAGACTGTTTAATTTTGTCAGCACACCAGCAAAACAACGCTTATAAAACCCTGGATTTAAATTGCGCAATAGAATTGAGCCACACAAACTAGTAGCATTGTAGCGTATTACAATGGCGTAATTTTCATACGCCACACACAAGAAGATAAAATTGTAATAACCTTTGCTTTTGAATTAGCTACCAAAAAAAAAATATATTATTTGGCATTGAAAAAGACGTGATTATTTTTGTCAGCACACCAGCAAAACAACGCTTAATTAACCCCTGGATTTTAAATTGCGCAATAGAATTTGATCCACCACAAACTCGTCGCTGTGTCGCGTGTTACACTGGCGTAAATTTTACGCCACACAACAAGAGATAAAATTGTAATTAACCTTTGCTTGTGAATTAAGCTCCCAAAAAAAATATATATATATGGCGTGAAAAAGACCGGTTTATTTTTGTCTTCACACCAGCAAAACAACGCTTTAATTTAACCCCTGGATGTAAATTGCGCAATAAGAATTGAGCCACCACAACTAGTAGCTTTGTAGCTGTTACAAGGCGTATTTTCTACGCCACACAACAAGAGATAAAATTGTAATTAACATTTGATTGTGAATTAGGCTACCAAAAAAAAAATATATATTTGTCGTTGAAAAAGACGGTTTTATTTTTGCAGCACACAAAAAAGCAAAACACGCTAAATTAACCCCCTGATGTAAATTGCGCAATCGAATAGAGCCACCACAAACTAGTAGCTTGGTAGCGTATTACAATGGCTATTTTTCTAAACGCCACACAACAAGAGATAAAATTGTCATTAACCTTTGCATGTGAAATTAGCTACCAAAAAAATATATATATTTGGCGTTGAAAAAGACGGTTTAATTTTTGTCAGCAAAGCAGCAAATCAACGCTTAATTAAACCCCTGGATGTAAATTGCGCAATAGAATGAGCCACCACAAACTAGTAGCTTGTAGCGTGTTTACAATGCGTATTTTTCTACGCCAAACAAAACAATACAACAAAAAAGATAAAATTGTAATTAACCTTTGCTTGTGAATTAGGCTACCAAAAAAAATATATTATTTTGGCGTTGAAAAAACGATTTATTTGTGTCAGCAGACTCAGCAAACAACGCTTAATTAACCCCTGGGATGTAAATAGCGCAATAGAAATTTGACCACCACAAACTAGTAGCATTGTAGCGTGGTACAATGGGCAATTTTCTACACCCACAACAAAGATAAAATTGTAATAAAACCTTTGCTTGTGAATTAGGCTACCAAAAAAAATATAAAAATTTGGCCCCGTTGAAAAAGACGTTTATTTTTGGTCAGCACACCACCAAAACAACGCAAAATTAACCCCTGTATGTAAATTCGCGCATAGAATTGAGCCACCACAACAAGTAGCTTTGTACGTGTTACAATGGCGTATTTCTACGCCACACAACAAGAGAATTTTTTAAAAATTGTAATTAACCTTTGCTTGTGAATTATGTCTACCAAAAAAATCGATATATTTGTCTTTGAAAAAAGACGGTTTATTTTGTCATCACACCAGCAAAACAACGCTTAATTAACCCCTGGATGTAATGCGCAATAAGAATTATCACCACAAACTAGTCGCTTTGGTAGCGTATTACATGGCGATTTTCTACGCCACACAACAAAGAGATAAAATTGTATTAACCTTTGCTTGTGAATTATGCTACCAAAAAAAAATATATATATTGGCGTTGAAAGACGGTTAATTTTGTCAGCACACCAGCAAAACAACGCTTAATTAACCCCTGGATTCAAATTGCGCAATAGAATTGTAGCCACCAAAAACTAGTATCTTGTAGCGTGTTACAATGGCGTATTTTCTACGCCACACACAAGAGATAAAATTGTAATTAACCTTTGCTTGTGAATTGGCTACCAAAAAAAATATATGAAATTTGGCGTTGAAAAAGACTTTTCAATTTTTGTCAGCACAAGCACAAAACAATGCTTAATTAACCCCTGGATGTAAAATTTGCGCAATAGAATTTAGCAGCCAAAAATAAGTGTAATTGAATTGAAAAACGCGGTTTCTTTAAATGATAAACAGGAACTGCATAGATCCACATGAATATTGAATGTAATATGCGCTGCAGTGGTACGCACACTGATTTCAGATCCAATACCCTATAAAAAATCATAAATAGAACATTCATAGAACAGTCTCTGAGACAAGCTGAGACACACCACAAAAATCGCTGTGTAAAAAATCATTTTCTTCAGAAAGCGCTATCACCCTCAGCACGTTCACCTACCCTGTTCAGTTACAGTGAGAGGAGTGTGAGCTCCCGCGGCGCGCTCGGTCTTATATAGTGCGGATGACGTCACAGAATCCCGCGTCTCTGATTGGCTTCATCTCTGCACATGTCATGCATGCTATGCCCTCTTCCTCCCAGAGTGCCTTTGCCCATGTAACGGCATGTGCTTCGAAGCCATTTATCAATGAAAAGCACACTTCGTTCACCCAAGTATCCCCAAAGTTCGACTCTGTTCCTAACCGAAGTTTTCCTGAAATTCTAAACGAATTCCACTTCGTTAGAATCAATTCTCCCATCTCTAATTATATATTTTATATTAATTTTATGTGATAATTTTTTAGTAGATTTA
Source organism: Phyllomedusa bahiana (assembly GCA_025379985.1). Taxonomy (NCBI): domain Eukaryota; kingdom Metazoa; phylum Chordata; class Amphibia; order Anura; family Hylidae; genus Phyllomedusa; species Phyllomedusa bahiana. The sequence continues at coordinate 4,739 of JAODAL010011017.1, read as the reverse complement.
AATAATTTAATTTTAAATAGTTTGCTAATTATCATAAATTACTTTTCATTATTGTACTGGTGTACGTTGAGAAATATTGAAAATTTATTTCTCTAAGAGCAAATCTAGCTCCACTTCAACTCCTCAGGTTCAGGCAGACCATATTGAAATAGGTCTGCCTGTTCAAGAAGTAATGCACCTAGTATTGCCAAACCACATTCATATATGTGTCTAATAATATGAGTGTGGTGCGACACGTGCCCAGAACGCCCCCTCATGTTAGGCGCATTAAAAAGAGTCGAGCTTACCAAACATGCCCTTACACATCCGTTTGGCGCATTAGACATCGTAGCCGGCTCACTTTGGCGCATTTGACGCCAGAAAAGGGTGAAAAACCCAATCATACATGTCTCCCACAGTCTTAAACACCTAAAGATTGTCTCCTTTTGACTGTGATCTGTTGTGTGGTCATTTAGGTTTTTGCTTTTTTGATTTTGTAATTGAACTTTTATAAATGTTTTACTTATTAACAACATAGAAAGTATACACATGCAAATACTCAAGTAACTCAAATGATATATAACAAAAAGTATTAATCTTTGAGGGAAGACAAAAGTCATGTATATTTTATTCAAGACATACAGTTCCTTAAGTATTTTTTATTTTCTTACTGTGGCTGTTCTAATGCTGCCAGAGCACATAAACGTATTATAGAAGTATTTTTTATCAAGTTATACCAAAATTAAAGCAGAATTAAACATCATAGAACATTCTTACCCCACTTCCATCATTACCATCTGAAATGTTTATACGTGTCTCTTGTTTACAGGTATGCCTCAACACGGATGGAACCACAAAGTCCAGCAGTCTTTTAAAATAAGACAAAACTGATTTAATCATCACCATTTTCTTTTTGGGTATGGCTGATCAATAAAACTGACAGCACCAAAAAAAAAATTGCAATTTTTAACACCCTTCCATTTTTTAAATCTGGCGTGTCCTTTTATGTGGAAATAACTTTTTGATACTTTTACCTTTCCACGTGATTCAGAGATTTTTTTCTCATCACACATTGTGCTTTAAGTTAGTAATAAATTTTGGTGCATACAATCTTTGTTTATTTCCATTTTCAAAATTCAAAAATTTCTGCGTGTAAGACAGAAAGTTATACCACACAAAATAGTTTAGAACTAGTATCTACCATATATCCACTGTAGGTTGGCATCATTTTTTAAATTTCTTTTTATTTTTTTCGACATCAGGGGGCTTAGAAATTTAGTAGTAATTTTTCCCATTTTTAAGAAAGTTTGCAACTTAGATTTTTTAGGGAACAGTCCAATTCTGACGGGGCTTTGAGGGGCCTGTATGTTAGATACTCTCATAAATGACTCTATTTAAAAAACACCACATAAAGTATTCAAAACAGCATTTAGGAAGTTTATTAACCCCTTAGGTGTTTCTCAGAAATTAAAGCAAGTTGGAAGTGAAATTTCAAAATTTCCCTTTTTTTTGCAGATTTAAAATTTGTATTCATTATTCACTGGAACATTGTAGATGATAACAAGGAAATTAAATTCAATATGGATTCCACAAGTTCTGCAATTTTTAGAGATATCCCATATGTGGCCTTGGTGCGCTATTTGACTCAACCATAAGCCTAAGAATAGGAGGGACACCTCCTAGATTTTTATTACGATTTTCTTTAGGCATCATTACAGGTTTGCGACACACACCCTAAGGTACTAAGACTTAATGAACACCACTATAAAGACCTCATTTTGGAAGCTGCACCTCTTCAGTAATAGATCCTGAGGTGTAGCGAGTATATCAATTCCATAGGTGTTTAACACATTTTTTTTATGTTAGGAGGTGAAAATAAAATAAAAATTTTTTTACCAACTTTCTGAAATTTTAGCTGAAAATTTTTTACATGGAATCCTGGTAAAAAAGCACCCCAAAATTTGTTTTGCAATTTTTTTCCAAGTTCAGAAATATGCTATATGTGGGGGTAAACTGTTTGGGTACATGGCAGGGCGTACAAGGGAGGGAGTGCTATTTGTCTTTTAGAAGGCAGATTTTGGTGGGTGCCATTTCACATTTACAAAGCTCCTAAAGTACCAGAACAGGTGAATCTTCCCAGAAGTAAACCCATCTTGGATTAAAAAAAACCCTCAGGGAACTCATCTAGGGGTTTATTGAGCATTTTTGCCGCACAGGTGTTCCACAGCTTTTTTAGCATAGGGCCATGAAAATGGGAGAAAAAAAACATAGTTTTGCCAATCCTTTCTGGGCTTCATTTTTACAGCATTTGCAGTGTGGTATAAATGATGGGATAACTTTAATATGTGGGTCAGAAAAACAATATCAATTTAAAAATTTTTTTTACGTTTTGCTACTTTTACACAATAGAACTGAGTTTGTAAAAAATTGTGTTTTTATACCATCATAGTCTGAAAGTCATTTTTTTTTCTGTATATGGAGCTGATTAAGGGCTTTTTTGTGGGATGAGTAACTATTTTTATTGGTAACATTATGGGGTTCATGTGACGCTTTGATCGCTTTTTATCAACGTTTTTTGGCTGTCAGGATGAACAAAGCACAACAATGAAGGTACCGGCAGAGCCAGACTCGGAAGAAAAAGCAGCCCTGGCACAAAGCCTCCACCAGCCCACATACAATATCCGCTTAAAAAATTTCCCTTGTTCTCGCACCTCGCCACTTTCTAAAATAAACAACATTCTAAGGGTGCTTTCACACGGAACGCATTTGGTGCAGTTAATGCTGAACATTTCTGCACAAAAAACGCATAAGAAAAACACACCAAAAAAAACCACACCAAAACCGCTCCATGTGAAAGTAGCCTAAACACAAGCAAGAAAGAAAAAGTGGTGCAGAGAAACCCCTAATCACAGAGTGAGGTGTGCATTTGCTTTACAATCAGGGACAAGCCTACGCTGCCGCTATACAAGCACCAGTATAACCTACAACACTGCCAGATCACATCACCAGTAGTCAGGTCACCATCACATGAATACAGCACTGATTCAACACAGAAGTAAAATTACCCCTGACATCAGGGACTCACGGAAGACGTCATCTCTGATGGGAGTTGCTCTCTTCTCCTTTTCTTCTCAATCTTGCCCAAAACTCCATGATGTCTTCTCTGATGAGTTGTTCTCTTCCCTTTTTTCTCCGTCCGGTACAGAATACAATGTCTTCTTCTCCCAGCCGCTACTTGTCCCTGTAGAATTTACTACAAATACATCTTAGACTCCTCTCTTTTCTAGCACTTTCCTATCAATTACCAGCTCTGTACAAAGTCCCCATCCAAAAAAAACCCTAAATAGTAATAGTGCCCCCTTTGGTGCCCTACACAGTAATTGTACCCCAAACAGCGTATGTTAGACCCTAAAAAATAGAAATGAAAAAAGTCAGATAAGTGGCATGTAAATAGGTAGACACCGATTAGGTAGGTAGTCAAGCCCCCGCCCCTCCCTCAGTAGGCAGGTAAGTATATAGACCGCCGAAAGTACTTAGACATATAGGTACTCTCAGAATATAGGTGAATAAGCCCCCTCAGTAAGCTCACAGATTTATTCAGTAGGTAAAGAGGTATATAATCCCGAATTAGGTAGCCCCTTAGGGGGTATATAGGTCCCCTCAGTAGACAGATAAGTATAAAGGCCCCACATAAGGTAGGGAGGTATATAGTCCCCCATTAGGTATCTATATAAACCCTCTCAGTAGTTAGGTAGGTATATAGGGTCCCCTCATAAAGTAGGTAGACATGGCCCCACACAGTTAAGGGTGTATAGGACCCCCATTAGGAAGGTAGTTACATAGGCCCCCAGTATATAGGTAGGTAAACAGGGCTTCCCCATTAATTAGGTAGGTAGACAGGGCCTTTCCCCATTAATTAGATAGGTAGAGAGGGCCCCCCCAGTAATTAGTCTCAGGGCAGATACTCGTTGTTGGTTCTTCTGGATCTCTCTGCAGCATTTGACACTGTTGATCACCATCTTCTCCTCAGCATGCTCAGCACCATTGGCATCCAGGACACTGCTCTCGCTTGGTTCTCTTCCTACCTCTCTGACCGCTTCTTCAGTGTCTCATTTGCAGGTTCCACTTCCTCTCCTCTCCCTCTTGCCATAGGGGTCCCTCAGGGGTCAGTTCTTGGCCCATTCCTCTTCTCAATCTTTACAGCCCCCATTGGCCAAACCATCAGTAGATTTGGCTTCCAGTACCACCTCTACGCTGATGACACTCAATTATACACCTCTTCCCGAGACCTCACTCCTGCCCTGCTACAAAACACCATGAACTGTCTGTCCGCTGTCTCTGACATCATGTCCTCTCTCTATCTCCAACTAAACCTCACCAAAACCGAACTTCTTGTTTTCCCCCATCTACTAACCAACCCCCCATCTGCTATTTCTCTCTCAATGTGTGGCATCACCATAACACCTAGGCAGCAGGCCCGATGTCTTGGGGTTATTCTAGACTCTGATCTGACCTTCACCCCATATATCCAATCCCTTGCCCGCTCCTGTCACTTGCACCTCAAGAACATCTCCAGAATCCGTCCTTTTCTCACTGTGGAAACAACTCAAACTCTCATTGTTGCTCTTATTCATTCTCATCTTGACTACTGTAACTCCTTGCTTATCGGTCTCCCTCTCTGTAAACTCTCCCTCTCCAATCTGTCCTGAATGCAGCAGCCAGGCTTGTCTTTCTCCACCGTAACGTGCCTTACCCACCTG